>JAODAC010083288.1:0-43750 GCA_027575185.1 Mimaenictus wilsoni | reverse complement strand
TGTGTGTTGTGGGTTGCGCATTGCGATTGTTGTGACTTTATCGGTGTGGATTTTTATTAATGTGAATTTTTCGTGTGCATTTTTAATGTGAATAAATTAAATGAGTGATTTTGAGTGTGAATTTATAGTAATAATAAATTCTCACTAGTGGGGTGCCCACCTCGGGGGCTCGAACCCCGTCCTCCTACGTAGTAAGCAGATGCTTTACCACTAGGCTGCCCAGGTGGGCATTTTAATTATATTTTATTTAATTTTATTAATTAATTATATTTTAATTATTTTTGTAATTTAATGTATTCGATCTGTAGACCAGGCCATCGACCTTCACTGGTCCTTCAGTCTGGATTCATACATATGATTTTATTGTGTTTTTGTATACATTACATGTTATTGTGATTTTTGTATACATTACATGTTATTGTGATTTTTGTTATTGGTTTTTGTGATGCTGTTGTTATTATTGTGTTGTTGGTGTGGTGTCTTGTTGGGTGTGAGTGAAGTGAATTTTTTTTATGTTGTCGGTGGATTCTTCTTGTGTGTTGTGGGTTGCACATTGCGATTGTTGTGACTTTATCGGTGTGGATTTTTATTAATGTGAGTTTTTCGTGTGCATTTTTAATGTGAATAAATTAAATGAATGATTTTGAGTGTGAATTTATAGTAATAATAAATTCACACCAGTGGGGTGCCCACCCCTGGGGCTCGAACCTCGTCCTCCTACGTGGTAAGCAGATGCTTTTACCACTAGGTTGTCCGAGTGGGCTATTTAAATTAATTATATTAATTAATTTAATTATATTTAATTATATTTATTATATTAATTATATTGAATTATATCAATTATCGATTTTACAGCCTATTTTTTCACAAAAGGAAAAAACCGTAAAAAGCGCTTCTCTGCTTCAAAGAGAAGTATAAAAGAGAAAATGTATAAACTCGCTCAAAACAAAGCTAAAACACACCTGTTTATTAATTAATGAATAAAAACCCGCAGAATGAACAATTATTTGAAGATAATATACACGTTTCATGGTGAATAATAATTTGTTTAGTTTTTTTTTTCTTCATCGTTTTATCCATCCGACGTTGTAATATTTCGTATTCGTTTGTTTCTAAAACCCCAAGAAACCAACCAAAGACATTGATCATCTTAACCTAACCTGTAATTAACACAATGAGGCCTTTGGCGATTGCAACGGATCCCTTTCTTACAAAAGGGTCAAGTTTTTACGTACGAAATTCCTTAAAATTTATTACAACATTTGCAAAGACAAACGACTTAAGCCGCAGAAACTCGCGGGCGAAAATGATTTATTATGAAACACGGAATTACCACGTGTCAACTATTTTTCCACCCAAACACCCGAGACTATGCAATCGTAGAAATTAAAGCGCATTATAAGGTGTTTCTTGCAATGCTTTTAATTTCTTTTGATTTACTTTGTTTCGTTGGGAGTTTCTTTGATTTGAGAAGGTTTTAGGATGTTTTAAGTTGCTTTAAGATGATATAGGATGGTTTAAGATGGTTTAGGATGGTTTGAATGATGATATATCGTATGCGAAAGATTTGAAAGCTCAAAACTTCGTGGAGTGAAAGATAAATGATGATAAAATCGTCGAAATCTGTGAAAATTATACACATTTATCTACTGTACGGTTGCATTGTTTGATAACGATTGTAATTTGCTGCTTCGAGTGCATCTGCTTGTGGTTAATTGCGTGTTTTTCGGATACGGTGGATGAGAGTAAAGGCGTACGCGGGGATTCGACACATTCTGGAGCAGCGCGTGCAGCGTTTAACATCATTAATTTCGATGATTAATATCCGACGGACCGACGCAGCGGTGCGCGTTTGCCCGAGACGATTGCCGGTAAATGGATCATGTTTCATGACGCCGCATGGCTTTTCTTAGCTTCGCTTGGTGTTATTACAACTTACTTGCTGCAATTGCAGGCGAAGATGTCTGACATAAGATGTCTAAGCCATTCAAACTGTTTGTGAGAATAATATGAAGTATGAGTATGATTTCGTAGTTTAGTCGAATGAAGGATTTTACGAGTCATATTTTACGGCATCGCTGTCGAAAATAGACGAGATGAAATAGACGAATAGAATAGATGACTTCTTGCTTATTATGGGAAACATTTTCGAAGAGTTTGCCAATGATTTCTTAGCTTGTTCCCGCTTTATTTGGACGATGACGGACAGCGATATGATGAAGCAAAAAGAGAAGAGAAATTGAAAATTAAATAAAGTTTGATAATTTTTTTAAAAGGCAAGGAAATGTTGTAAGTTTATGTAATTTGACAGAAGATTTTAGTAGGTATTAGAGTATAATAGAATGTTTTTTCATTACATTTTATTGAAAATTTACGATTTTATAGACTTTTAAAGTTTGGTTGTTCTTGGAGTTGTGTTCGGCATGTCTTCGTTTTAAAATTTTTTTTGGGATGAAGGAAAAGCTATATCTTAATTATTCGCTGCAGGATGTTTTGGGGTATATTAAAGAATTTTTAGAAAGAAAATCATCAAATTTTATAGATAAAATGCGATTTTATTGACGTTCAAAGTTTGTTTTTTTCTTTCTTAAAATTGTGTTCTGTAGCTTTTTGTTTTGAAATTATTTGATTAGAGATAACGTGTTAGATCTTCTCGGCATGTTGTTTTAGGAATATCTTCAGGAGTATCTTCAAATATCAACGAATTTTATTGATTCCGATTTTATAGGCGTTTAAAATATGGTCAATTCTGGAAAAATTATGTTTTAAAGAAGAAGGAGGTTATGTAACTAAATTACTTTTGGCATGATGATTTAGAATCTACTTGACTTTTGTTACCAAAAATATCATCAAATTAAGTAAAGATTTAATGATTTTATGGCTATTTTTACCAAGCTTTGTTCTAGAGAAAAATGGCAATTACTCTACAGCAATCAAATTTTGTTTCAATATTTTGACAAGGAACTTTTACCGACAAGACTACAAAACTCTAGGAATATTTTGAGTACATTTGACTAAATATCAGGAAAAAACAATCATAAAAGTTGATTAAACCATTGTACAAACGTTTAAAGTTGTATTAATCTCTGATTTTATGCTTGGAGTTATATTCACAAAGAAAGAACTTGTTTTTTAAACTAAACATTTTATAATAACTTAACTTTATTTGGCAGACTTTTTTAAGGATATATTCAAGTAATATCACGCAAAATTTCATCTAATTACAACAATAATTAACGATTTTATGACTAATTTTCCTATTTTTCTGTAAAAACGCAAAATATTGAAAACCAATCAAAGTTTGTTTCAATTTTGTTCAATGTTGTCCTAAAAAAAAACAAGATAATAAATATCTAAGATTATTTTAGGTTTATCTAATTATCTAAAAAAAAATTATCATATAAATGTATAGAAAAATAACAGAGATAACAGCAGGATTATTCGAAACTAAGTTTAATTTAACTCTATCTTAATTTAAGTTAAAATTAGTTTCGAATAACTCATCATTAACTCATCATTTCGCCATTTTAACAACTTGAACATAATTTATTTCTAACAATTTCAAAGAAATTACATTAACCAAGCAATAATTATTCATTTCACATATTTTATATGCAAACTCGTAACCTTTTCAACATGAAATCTGAACAACATTAAAAATTTACGATATTTCATTCAATCCTGTTGACTAGAACAAATTAATTTTTGTACACCTAATAATTATGTTTTTTTCTTCTCCTCCACTATCTCTCTCTCTCTCTCTCTTTCTGGTCTAATAGTAATAATATTGAATGTTGCAACACTTGGTGGAAGTTATAGATGTTATCGTCATCAAACCATATCGATATGTACCAAAAAATGAATGACACACTTTCGGGCCATTTTCACCGTTATTTATTATATCGAAACGTATAATCACGGGGCTTAATTTTTAATGTTAATCAGACCCAGAACCCAGGCACGGCACAGCGGCGAGTGAAAAACAGGAAATATAAACACATTACATACACATTTCGCTCTCTTGAATTAATTCGACAGAATTAAATTATCATTATTTATGCATTCGAGATGCTTGATAAATGGATAAATGTGTGTGTTTTTTTTAAATTTCTTTGCAGACGTATATTTTGTAATTTTTGATTTTTTTAATTCTTGTTTAGATTTTTTAAATTTAATTTTTCAAGGAGAGTGTCTTAATTGTCCGTCATGGATTGGAAGGACAAATTTTGGACGTATAGTAGATATGTGGAAATAATTTGCGGGGTTTTCGCTGTTTCACTAGAAGAAAAGTTTGGGATTCATTGCTTTAACATCAACATTCTTCCGCATTGGTATCGTGGCGTAGTCGTAAGCGCGCTAAGAGTTAACACGCTCACAACTGTGCCACATTACTGATACAACTAATGACTGTTAAGGCAATACCTACAAAACTTTGTTTTTTTTTATGAACGGCTCAAAACGGCGAAGAATTCCGTTGACACAAATTATTTCTATACATGTACTACACGAACAAAAAGTTTCATTCAATTCCGTGTCGGACAATTGAGACACTCTCCTGGTTAATTTTTTTCCATTTAATTTTATTTGTTTTTTTAAATATTATGTTAGAATTTTTTAAATTGTCTTTTAAGAATTTAAAAATTTTTGTTTTGAATTTTTTCGAATTTTTCGAATTTTCTTTTTCTTAATTCAAGAACCGGAAAACAAATCTCGACTTTCATGTTTTGGATAACCCTTACAAAAGTATCCCATAGCCTTATAGACATCCCCAATAGGTTTGCAACACTCTTGCACACGCAATATAATCATAATGTCCATAATATAAGTACAAAAATGAAGAATAGTGAATGCCGAATGCTGAATGATGAATGCAATCCCTTTGATCGCCTTTTTTGTTGTATGAAGGTTGGCATTAAAGGTGGTTTGGTAAGAATGATCTTTAGAAGATCGTCCGAGGAATTTTGGGACGGAACTAGGCAGGGAAATACGATCCGGGAACGGAACTGGGTGTGTTCCAGGAGCGCACGTGTGAGAATCGCACACCTGGTGCTCTCTCTTTTCAGTTGGTGGCTCCCTGCTCGGTGTTTGCTCCTTGGTGCGCGCTCACTAATTGTGAGAGATGCAGATTACGCGTTCTGGTAGCCCGGTGCTGTCGACGCCGTGCCGCGCCGGCCACAAGAACACCTCCGACGGCGGAGGCGTTCTAACTTCAACGACAAAACACTGTAATTTCGCGGCGATATCGCGCGATAACTTGGTCGTGCACTGTGTACGATGTATGTATGCCTGACCGCAGCAAGAGTGTGCTCGTGCGCCAAACAGGATGCTAACCTCAAACATGATCCAGACGGCTGTAATCATGTAATATGTACTCGTTTAGACTTTTTGTTAAATATTTAATGCGATAACAGATACGAGAAGGAGGTTGGAATGTTTAGATTTCATCAAGTATGCTATCTTTTCTGTGGAAAATGGGAGGAGCTATAACTGGATCGACCAAATGGATTTTGAGGAGGAGTCTGAACTGATAAATAAATTGACGTTAACTACTTTTTTTTGTAAAGTAATCTGCACGTAAAAAAGGATGAATTAAAAAACGAATTTATAAATGAGGACTATTTATGATAATTTGTCAGGTTGTCATTGTGTTTATTAAAGTTTTGTATAAATTGGGAGGAGTTATAATTGTCTTGACCTATCACAATTTGAGGTGAAGCCAATACCGACCAATAAATCCATGAGTACCTTCGATTTTACATTAATCGTTCATTACATTATGTTCTGAAGAAAGTGTGGTGGCAATCCATTGCCGCACAAACAATCGTAAGATCAACAAACCTTAATCAGCACGTAATCAGCATCCGCCGAGACTAAAGATCGAGAATACTGACCCGTCAAAATCGATACGGCGTGATCGCGACGTACAAAATAACAAATGATGGTCGCGTCAGCATTTTCACCTGCTATATATAGTCAATATTTCGTCACCATCAACAGTCAGTTAATCTAAGACTCAGGCATCGGCAAGCCGTCATCTCCTGTGATACCATCTTCAGCAGCCAGCCGTCATCACCTGGAGGCCATCGCCAACAACGAATCCACCATCACCTTCATCCACTCAATCAGTCCGAGGCAGTTCGACATCGAAATCCACCAACAGCGAGCCCGACACCAGCTGCCGTCACCAGAAAGTCCGTCGCCACCGAGGAGAGTCTTCACCGTGTCCCTCACCGGCAGTTTCCACCGACTACTCCGTTGACAGCAGTCGCCACGAGTGATTTCACCGCTGGCCTTCGTCATCCGCTACTCCCTGGATCTCCACGCTAATCTTCTTCATATTTATGTATTTCATTTCATGTATTGTGGTACAATAAATTCCACAAAAGAATGTTCTTTCTTTCTAAAATAGGAGGAGTTAATTCATTTTTGTTTGACCAAATTAAATGAAGGGGAAATAAAAATAATTCTAGCGACGAGTGGCCAGAAACAAACTCTTCGAGCCCACCAATACGCAACAACATTCTCTCCTCGTTTATATTGTGTTTATCCAGATTTTTTTTCTGAAAGGGGAAGAGTCATAATTCTGAATTCCGACCAATTGGTACGTTAGAAGATGAAATAAATAGATGAACTGTCAATTAGGGTAAAAAAAAGTAGTTAACAAATAACCAGGGAACATAAAAATAACTCTAGCGACGAGTGGCTAATCAGAAGCAAACTCTTCGAGCCCACTAATACGCAACAACATTCTCTCCTCGTTTATTTTGTGTTTATCTATATTCTTTCTCTAAAAGGGGAGGAGTCATAATTCTGAATTCCGAACAATTGGTACGTTAAAAGATGAAATAAATAGAAGAACTGTCAATTAGGGTGAAAAAAAAGTAGTTAACAAATAACGAGGGGAAATACAAATAATTCTAGCTACGAATGTCCAATGAGAAGCCAAATCCTCCACCAATACGCAGAACATTCTCTCCTCGTTTATTTCCCTTTCAACCTATTACCAACCCAGAGTTAAAATGAAAGGTGGAATCCTTTTAAAACCTTTAGTATTCGTTGTTTCTAATTGTAAGCAAATCTATTTACATTAATTTCAGTCTCTAATCTTCTTCTACGACTATTCTCCATCGACCTACAATCTCAACTTAAACGATTATATAAACGTCCCCAGAGGCCCTCCACAGGAGCTCCGTATTTAGATCAACCATAAACCACACCGTGATTGGTGTGTTTGCAACTGTTGCGATTTATTGACGTCTATTACGGGCAATTGGCAACCGCAGCGCGACTAACAGAGCGCGACTTCTACTCGCTCAGGGGGAAAAACCGCACAACCACACAACATATGCGTACATTTTCGGCGCCCTGAGGGGCATTACGCAATTGTGCAATCACCCCAAGTGTTTACTGTTTACATACGATGCCTAATTAAAACGGTAATAAAGCCATCTGTCTAAATCCAATCAGAAAACACTGGGAAATTTTCATTAAACACTCCAAACACTTCAAATACTTCCAGGTCATAAATAAAATGCCTAAAACTGCCCTAATTCATGCCCTAAACTATGCCTTCAACCTAAACCGCCTTTTACAAACGTATCAAAATCGATTAATGACTTAAGTCATCATTTAAGCCAAATTATAATAAAGTTCCAGGTACAATTAACTCGTTTACAATTAGAAATAGATTGTAGAAACAATTAATTCGTGATATTGACATTTGAATGTGGTTCTTGAATGTTGAATTCAATCAAGGTGGTCTTCATTTAGTTTCTAATATGCTAATAATGTCGTTAAACTTAAAGGTTGGACTTAGGCCTTAATGCGCTAGCATAAGCATAAGTTTAAGCAGGCAAAAAAAGTCTCAGGCGCATGATTAATTATAATCTCTCCGGCGAAGATAGGCTTTCAACGTTCGAGAAACGCAGCCACACAACGTCTTTATAGTGAGACGTATTTTAATAAATGCATAATTTACAAAGCAGCTACCAACAATTAACGGCAACACTGTAGAGAAATAGGTTATAATTTATAAAGTTTATACAGATATTGCCTTAAGGTAGATAACTTACAATTAGCATATCTTTGTTGTGAGAACTTTTCCGACAGTGTTTTTCACTGTTTTTTGAGGTTAAACTCTAGTGAAATATAGAAAATGACTTAAGTCTACTTTATTTATTTGCCGTATCACAAGTCCTTATCATAACTTAAGTAAAGTTACAATCAGTAGGCTTTAATTTAGGGCCAAACAAATTTTTAAGAATACGAATAACTTAAGAATAGTAAAGTAGACTTAAGTTTACTTAAATAGGCATATTATAAGTCAACTTAACTAGTGTAAGTAGTAGTCAAACTTGGTCTTTTTTATTCTTAAATATGTTCAAGTTTACTTAAGTTGACTTAAGTTTATTTAAGTAGCCTTATATGAAATCAAAAAAGGAAGTAAAAAAATCGTGAAATTATGTCATATTTCGATAGCCATTAAAATTTATTTATTATTATTATGTCATATTACTTAGAATTTGCAAAATTAACTTAAGTCAAGTTACTTAAGATGCTGATGTTTTTTATCTGCTTCTAGCTGAAGTAGAAACAGGGAAAAGAAGAAGTTAATTGCTAAATGTTATGAAGAGTGTAGAGGAGTTACATAACTTTTCAGTGAGGAGAAATTTGTTTCTTACAATTTCTTCTGGTAATATTCTAATATGGGTCAGAACTCTACAAAAGTTTGGAATGAAGATGAACAAAACTAAAACGAAAGTAATGAATATATTTGGAAAGGAGACAGTAGAGAAAATCAAAATTGCGAACACCGAAATAACACAGGTAAATCATTATAAATACCTAGGAGTAACACTGCATGACTCGGAGGAACAAAACATTGACATAGCAAATAGGATAAACAACGCAAAGAAGCTGTACTACACACTGAGTAAATACGTATTAGAGGAAAAGGAAATAAGTAGAGAAACCAAAGTGAGAGTATACAAAGCAATATACAGGCCGGTACTAACATTCGGTTGTGAAGTCTGGGCACTAAATGAAAGGCAAAGAAGTCGGCTGTGTTGATGTATGAATCAACAGGGCATCGCAAGATAAGAAGTGTCGATGCATTCCGTGCAGAATTTACGCCTCTGCACCATCAGCAAGATACTTCTGGAAAGTACCAGTCCAGGAGGTTGTGACTGACCGCCTCTTTACGGCGGCATACGCACACAGGCTGCGAGCAGTAGAGATGAAATATCTTAGACGGTGCTACGGGGTCACGAAAATGGACAAAATCAGAAGCACAATAATTTGGCAAGAACTTCAAATAAAGAGCATAGAAGAGTACATCGAAGAAAGGCAATTATACTGGTGGGGGCACTTGCTCCGAATCCCTGTGCATTCGGAGCAGGTACCCCCACAGGCAAACAAAGAAAATATGGGAAGCAAGAATCCAGGGAAAAAGAAGACGCGGTAGGCCCAAAAGAACTTGGGACGAGGAGATTGAAAGAATACTACATCACAGAGGGATAACAAAGAAAACGAAAGAAATGGCCAGAGACCGAAAGAAATGGAAGGAGTTAACAACTATGTAAACCCAGTATACAACCCTACACCCGATGTGTAAATGGGTACTGAGTATATATGTATATAATATTCTAAAAGTGGGAGGAGCTATAAAAAGTCCAAGTCTATAAAAGTATAGGTGGATTGTACACTAACCAATGAGAGGACATGGTCCCCTCTTTCGTAAATGGCTGTCCAATTAGAACAACTTAGAAGATGATAGAAAGAGAAATGACCGATAATTAGGGTGTTATTGGCTATTACAAAGGGGGAGTTCAACACAAATGTTATTATAGTTATCTAACGTCCTCAATCAACCAATACCTCTGTCTCCCCTCCCTTATTTCCCTCAGTCACCAAATACTAACCCCACAGGTAAAATTAGGATGGAACTCGAAATAAGCAGTCCCTCATTCATACATCCGTGTACTTAAGTCAATTTACTTACAATAAATAAAATGAACTTATGACATGTTATTTAAGTAAGTAACAATTTTTACGTCACAAATCTATTGTTTTGAAAAAAGGCAGTAAAAACATCTCTTAAGTAGGTCCTTAGCTTACAATAAAATTAAAATTAAAATTAACTTACAATTAAGCAAAAAGGCTATGTTTTAAGTTAAGTATACTTGCCTTAAATAAGTATACTTTATTTGCTAGACTTAAGTTAAGACTTTTTAAGTAAATTAATGTTACACAAACTTACAATAACTATTTTTGTTTCCATTTCTTTGACATAATCTAAAGTCGACTTAACTTTAAGTCAATCCAAAATTGTATAGTACTTGAGTAAAAAGTGGGTGGCTGGCCCAATTTTAGTCCAAATTTGATCTTTTAGACTTCTTAACACTTTTTTTAATATTCTAGATCAATTTTTTGAAATTAGTAACATTTGGGGTTCGTCGAAACCCTTTCCTCCGCCGAGTTTTTGTGTATTTCCCAAGTGTTTGACGTGAATTTGACCATGAATTTCTCACCCAATGACCGTGTGGCGTCTCGATCGTGTCGCCCGAGTCCGTGTCCGTAGCCCAACTCGAAAAAAAAGTGCAGGCGACAGATAGGGTAGTTAGAAGAGGCGACCGACGGCCCCCGATCGACGATAGATAATGATGATGACTTTTATAATGATGATAATGTCGGTTTTGTACAGCAGGCGCCGTGGCCGTGGCCGCAAAGATGAGGTGTAATTATGGGCGCGCCATCACTGTATCGGATACACCTGTCTTTTTCTAGCCAAAGTAGACGTTTCCAGACAAACAGAGTAGAGAAAAAGACATTTGCACTGATCAGCATCTTATGATCGGTCCAGATGAGTCATATATATTTCCCGATAATTTTTAAATGGAATTTGTTTTCATATCTGTTAATTTTATGGTTAAATTATGTTTAATTAGTTTTTAAAATGTTTTAAATGTCTTTTTCTGGGAGTGGGAGGAGCTACAACTAGTAGTCTCCCCTTTTTCCAATGGGTGTCCAATTAGAACAACTTAGAAGATGGTCGAAAGAGGAATGGCTGATAAGTAGGGTTAATATTTGTCAGATGTAGTGGTCAAATTAGGTTTAATTTGTTTTAAAATGTTTTAAATGCCTTTTTTCTGCGAGTGGGAGGAGCTATAAGTAGTCAAAGCCAATGAAAGTAGAGGTGTGTTATTCACTAACCAATAGAGTGAACATAGTTCCCTCTTTTGTAAATGGCTGTCCAATGAGAACAACTTAGAAGATGGTAGGAAGAGGAGTGACCGATAATTAGGGTGATATTGGCTCTTCAAGAAGGGGAGTTCAACACAAACGTTATTATAATTATGTAACATACTCAATCAACCAATGAACACCTCATTCTCCCCTCCCTTATTTCCCCCATTTCAACTAATTACCAACCCCAAAGGTAAAACTAGGGTGGCACTCAAAATAAACACCCACCTCATCCATACCTCCTCTTCTACCCAAATATATTTTAAATCCAATATCCGAAAGCACTTGCCAACAGCATCCTTAGTCATTCAAGTACCAATAAGTACCAATTTGCGATTTTGCAAAGCTGGGGTGATGATGCAGAATGTTCGGGAGGGTGTATCTTTCATTTCAATTTGCCGACTTCGTTGACTACTTAGCAACTCAATCGAATCGACGAAATAAAATTACGCATCGTCATCACAACCGGCAGTCTGTTCTGCTGGTTGCCAATTTCGAAAAAATAGCAAAAATGATAATCGCTACTTTAAATAAGTAAGTAAGCACATCATGAATACTGAGATGCGGATGTATGAGGGCACGCAGGAAAACAAACACATCGAAAAAAAGAGTGAATATATGAAACGCACATGGGCTTGCAAATGCGATGCAAATTGCGACGCGGAATTATTATAATTTCCGTGCTGCATAAACATTAAGCGATCGTAATTGGTTCACGTTAATCTTTTACGTACGCATAAGTAATTTGGTCCCACATCCTGCACTTCACTCGCCTTTAGCACGGCAAATAGTTGGTGTTATTAAATAGCTTTAATTAGATTTTAAACTGTTTTTTCCATCTTGGATTTACATTATGATAATGATAGATACGTTTGATAGGTAAGACGAATATGGTGGATAAATGAAAAAAAAGAGTTTTTTTTGTAATAAGTTCATTTTTGATTTTAACTCCTCCTCTTTTGTTGTTGAGGATCTTTGGAGGGTCTTCAGGGGGTGAATCAAACGAGGAAGGTGGATGAGAAGGGGAGTATACATTTTTTTATTGGTTGAGCTCAACTACCTATAAACCAATAGTAGGCTTTTAATTGGACGAAGAATAGTAGAAAGAAGAAAGCGTCCCTCCTTTATAAATTGAGAGCAGCCAACGGTAATATCCCTAACAATAGTGGACAATGTCTCCTCCTCTCAAACTCTTCCTCTTACAGGTTGAACTCAATGATGAAGACTGAAATGAAAGAAGCGCCCTCCTTTTATCGATTATGAACGACAACAACAGCGTCCCTTACTTACTATTAGACAGTACAAACTTGAAATGGTTTTAGCTCCGCCCATTTAAATTTTAAACTTTGATAATTACATAATTCTTGTTCCAATAGAATAAACATGTTTTCTGCGACTTTTATCTTCATGTAAGGCCTTCATCCCTCCTATATGAAGGTAAAAAAGGGTAGTATACATTTTTTATTGGTTGAGCTCAACTACCTATAAACCAATAGTAAGCTTTTAATTGGTCGAAGAATAGTAGAAAGAAGAAAGCGTCCCTCCTTTATAAATTGAGAGCAGCCAACGGTAATATCCCTAACAATAGTTGACAATAACTCCTCCTCTCAAACTCTTCCTCATACAGGTTGAACTCAACGATGAAGACTGAAAAGAAAGAAGCGCCCTCCTTTTATCGATTATAAACGACAACCACAGCGCCCCTTACTTACTATTAGACAGTATAAACTTGAAATGGTTTTAGCTCCGCTCATTTAAATTTTAAACTTTGATAATTACATATTTTTTGTTCCAATAGAATAAACATGTTTTCTGCGACTTTTATCTTCATGTAAGGCCTGCATCCCTCCTACATGAAGGTAAAAAAGGGGAGTATACATTATATTGATTGATTTCTAACACCAATCACACAATAGTAGGTCGTTTCTGACATTTCAATTGGACAAAGGGTAGTAAAAGGTGGAAGGGTTTATCGTTTAGTAATTGTGGACTACCAGCTAAAAAGTTAAGCCTTGATTTATTGGCTAGATTATAATTCTATGTACTATTTTTTAGCTCCTCCCATTTTTATGAAATTGATAATTTTGGGTGTAGAGCGTGGCGTAGTGGTTACGCACTAGCATGATAACGCAGAGGTTGCGGGTTCGATTCCCGGCATCGGTATATATAATATCTCGCACTCCACACTTTCCCAAGTCCTGAATAAGTTTGGGCGATGGGTCAGCAACCCATCCCCGTAAAAACAAACATATGCTAATCCACGTACGGTGAGACCCGATCAGGCGGGATGAAAGCTAACGTGTTCGGGAGGCGTTAAAAACGCTATACAACCGAAAGACAGATAATTTTGGAATATTGGGAGTAAACCATTTTTATTAGTTTAGAGCAACCTACATTGGTTGTGTACGATGCGAAGCTAAACTCCTCCTCTTTAACTCGCCCAAACTTATGTCGACTCAACGAAGATTACTGAAAAAGGCAACGCGCCCCTCTTTTACTAGTCGTGAACGACCTACTGCAGTGCAGCTAACGAATGATTCGTCAACATAAAACTGAAACTCTTTACGCTCCTCCCATTTCAACTAAAACTTTGCTAATTTCATAATTCATAATTAAATCTAATAAATAAACACGTTTTTTACCTTCACCTTAAGTCACCCGTAATATATGCCGGCGTAATTTATGAATACCTTACGTAAACTTTGATTTCAAGCGACTAAATTGCGCATGTGACATTAAAAATCACTGATTTGCGCCCGCCAGGCGTGCGCGCTCGCGAACACATTTGCATACTTATTGGGCGAGTTAGTTATCCGAGTGTCCGGCAGTTTGAAAAATAGCCGCCAGCGATTCCAGTGAACGTGCCGCGCATATTTCGCAACACCAACGAAACGTACACGTTCATACCCACAACAGCAAGTAGCACAAAAATAGTTTCCTAGAAAATTGACAGACTTTAGCAGAGCGCCAGCAGAGCCACGTCACATAGCAATGCAGATTTATTCAAATCCGTAGATTTCGCATTGATTCGATTAATTACAGATTGTTAAAAAGTGATTACCACAGTTTTCGGATTTAATAACAACGCACCAGGTGCAATTACAGGCTAATTGTGCCAAAGAAGCCACACAATGAAATTTACGCACTAGTGCACAGCTTTATTACAGTGGATTCCTGTTAATTTTTTACAATTAGAGAGGCTTTATTAGAATATTTAATTATAATTTTGGATTTGCGTTGATTTGCTGTGTTTACGGCTTTGATTTCGTATTAAGTTAATTTGCTGTAGCCAAAGTCGACGAGAGACCGCACACATCGTTGGACATTAACTGAACGTTCTTTAGCAAAGCTGCAGTGAACAATCAGTGTGATGGATTGCTCAGAGTTTATTCAGGTTCAACGATTTGTTGGTGATGATGCTGTGAAGATTTACACGTTATACTGGGATTTTCTAATTAATCATTCGTTCATTATCTGTAGAAATTTGAAAATTTAAATATTTATATAAATATACAAGTTACAGAAAGCGTGTGTGGCTCTCCACTGCTATGTAATTTGCCTATGCTTTGCCTGCCTATAATTAGGCTTGTTTCTAAATCCATTTTTCGGGGGGATTAGTCCCGTCTTTTCCTTATTTTGCTTGTACATATTTTGTGTGTTGTCCAGTTGTTTATCTCTGCCTCTTTTAGATCCTTTTCTATCTCATCTAACCATCTGTTCCTTGGTCTCCCTTCGATTTTGGAAACCAGTTCCAAATTTGCTTAGCTAGTGCTGTTTCTGACATCCTCCATACATACCCTAGCCATTCTACCCTTCTTTGCTTTATTTTTCTGATTGTGAGTACCAAGTCATTTTCAAGTTTCTCCTCTATTTCTTTGTTTGTCAAAGCTCTAGTTCCTTCGCCCGCTTGTTTTACTCCTCCCAGTATTTGTCTTATTATTCGTCTCTCACATATTGCCAGTGTTTCTTCCTGAGTCTTAGTCATGGTGATGGTCTCTGCAGCATACAGAAAGTAGACGAAGTAAATAAAAACATTTATAGCTGCTCCCCATTTTGAAATACTCCTCCCCTTCGTCTAATCAAAACTGCAGTTAACTGAGTCGCAGAGGTACAAGAAGAGAGTGTAGCTCTATTTATTACTGCTTACTATTGGACAACTGAACTTTTTCAACGCTCCTCCTAAATTGTAAGATTCTCTCATTGGTTCAGAGCTCCATTGGTTCAATGATATGGAGTTTATCTTTAATTCCTCCCCGCCTATCTAAAACTCGTATTTCAATTGAATATATTGTTAAACATAAGATAATGTAAGATAAAACAAAGTTTGGTAAGACAAAGAAAGGTAACTTTGCGATTCCATCACGTACCACAGCAATTGTTCATCGCCGGCGAGATCAAACGGAGATAAAATGCGGCGTACGTTCCGAACGTACGTGTTTTTGTTGTTTTTACAACTGGCTTTACTAAAGACACTTGGCAATGAATGCGAATGCTCATACACAAGGAAAGAACGATTACGACTAATAGCGCGAAAGAATCAGTAAAAACAATGTAAATCTCTCGAGGATGATAATCATAGGTATTTATATATAATCAATGAAATAATCAAATCAAACATGTATTATCATGCTTATTTACCATCTAGCGTGACCGTGCTCAATTTAATCGTCTTCATTAATATTAGTATAAATACATAATTATGGATTATTTGTCTAGGTGCATGTTAGCTACACGAAAGGTTAAATAAACTTAACTAAATCTAACCTAACCTAACCTAACCTACCCTAAAATAACATAACCTAACCTAATCTAATTTAACCTAAGTCAAGACTTAACCTAACCTAACCCAACCTAACCTAACTCATAACCTAACCTAACGTACTTCTAATCTAACCTAATTTAACCTAATCCAAACCTAACCTAACTTACACCTATCCTAACCTAACCTAACCTAACTTAACGTAACGTAACGTAACCTAACCTAACCTAAACTAAACTAACCTAACCTCAATCTACTCTAACATAACCTACCTTTACATAGTCTAGCCTAACCTAGCCTAACCTAACCTAACCTAACCTAACCTAATCTAATCTAACCTATCCTAACCTAACCAAACCTAACCTAACGTAACGAAACCTAATCTAAACTATCCTAACCTCCGTCTACCCTAACATAACCTATCTGAACATAATCTAGCCTAACCTAGCCTATCCTAACCTAACCTAACCTAACCCAACCTAATTTAATTTAACCTAACCTAATCTAACCTAATCTAATCTAACCTAACCTAACCTAACTTAACCTAACCTAACCTAAGTCGTAACTTAACCTAAGCTAACTCATAACCTAACCCATCGTACACCTAACGTAAAGCTAACCTAACCTAATCCAAACCTAACCTAACTTACATCTAAACTAACCTAATATAAGTTACACCTATCCTAAGCTAATCTGACATAATCCATCTTGCCACTTAACCTAAACTCACTTAACCTAACCTAATGGAGTGAGGGTTGTCTACGAAAAATAAACCAAAAAAGAATCGAAAAAATGGGGTGTAGTTTTTATCTATTATTGACATGAACCAATTTTTCAACCCCTCCTCCCGAATTGTAAGTTTCTCTGATTGGCTTCAAGTAAAACCCACGTCTTTAGCTCCTCCCCTTTTATCAACAATGTGTATTTCTATTAAATAAACTCATATCCACCCGGAGATAATGTTAATATACTCGATAGTTATTCATCTTACAAATTACACTCAATTATGTAGTTTAAAACGTAAGCTAAACGTTATTAAATGACCGCAGGTGATGGTAATGAACAACGCAGGCTGAAAATGAAGTCATGCCAGGCGTTATCTGATAAACCATCCGTCCATATGTTATTATTTATATATTTAATGCATTGCGTTGAATTGAAGTATGGATAAAAAAAATTGAAAGAAAATAAGAACGGGAAAAAAGACGAGTAAAATTGAAATATGCTCATAACCCGACGGCGACGTCGTGGCGTCGATAATAAACAATCGAAACGTGTTCGCCGCCACCTTCGTCGGGCACATAAAATTTGCATAGCTATAAAAGCTCTGTGCGCGCTCGTCGCGTGTATGTTGGGCTGCATACGATCGCTTTCGGCAAGTAGCGGCGCAATCGAGTGCGCAAATCAGGCGGAAATGGGTGGAAATTAAAAGAGAATAAACAATTGTTTATCGTTTTGGCGATTTGTGAGTAATGCCTGCACATGCGGGCAATTTGTGCGGTGCAAAACGTGCGGCTCGTTGAAGTGTGCGATTTAGAAATAACACCTTCCTGTACGGTACCAGAGCGTACTCTGTGTACTTGCGACAGGTACACAGAGTACGCTCTGGTAAGCTGGAGGTTAGCGGCGGGGTACTGCTATCACAGGCCGATAATAAAGAGCTTGTTTACAAAATAATAGACGCGGTTGTAATAAGTTACGAACGCGCCCCGAATGTACGGCCGTTTGTTGACGGTTGCAGTGCATTACAGTGGTGGCTGTATGTGTAGTGGTGGCTGCGTAATCGTCGCTAGCCTAGCGAGTACGAGAGTACGTGTTACGATTACTCAGTATGAGTGCGGCGTGAGTACTCCACTTGTGTCTACTTCAGCCAATGTGTAAATTTCACTTCAGTGTAAAATATTGGATGTATATTTTCAACTTGTTGACATTAAACTTCATTTATGTAACCACAAAAATGCCAAAACATGTTTTTTTTATGCTTGACGTATTTCTCATTAATATATGCATAGTTTTCCTAATAATTTCCTTTTAGTTTTCATGGAAATTGAAGTTATTTTTCCTGGAAACTTGTTACTATCTGGGAATAATAATAGTTACGAAATATTAGTACAATTAAAAGCTGGATTATGCTGGAAACCCTCCAACATTTCTATGAGTTTCTTTCATAATATGAAAGAAGACGTCTTTCTCTTTAACACAAGCCTAATTTTACTAATAACTTCCATTTAGTTATCGTGGAAATTGAAGTTTTCTTTCTGGAAAACTAGTTACTTTCTTGGAATAATATGTATCAAATATTGTTACAATTTAAACTGGATTATGTTGGAAACCATTCACAATATCTATGATTTTCCATCAAAATATGAAAGTAGACGTCTTTCTCTTTAATATGTGTTTTAGTTTCCTAATAATTAATAATTTCCTTTAAGTTTTTGTGGAAATTAAAGTTTTCTTTCTTGTAAACTTGTTACTTTCTTGAAGCAAGAGTTAACAAATATTGGTACAATTAAAACGGAATTATCTTGGAACCTATTCAAAATATCTGAGATTTTCTTTCGCAATATGAAAATAGACGTCTTCATAGTGCCTATGATGTTATATTTTATTTGATTTGAATTTTGGTTGTTATACAAAATTGCAATTTATTTTAAAAATAACAACTTATCTTATTAAACCAAATATTTACAATTAAAGAGGAATAACATGAAAACTATTTAATTTTTCGGAACTTATCTTTCATGAGAAAAAAGTAAATATATTTCTCTTTAATATATGTCCATATTTCCTAATAATTTCCTATTGTTTTTCGTGGAAATTGAAGGTTTCTTTCTTGGGAACTTGTTACTCACTTAGGATAATAGTTATCAAACATTGGTACAATCATAACTGTATTATCATGGAAGATATTCAACATTTCTAAGATTTTCTTTCATAAAATGAAAGTAGACGTCTTTCTCTTTAAAATGTGCCCTAGCTTCCTGTTAATGTCGTTTTAGATTTCGAGGAAATTGAAGATTTCTTTCTCGGAAACTTGTTACTTTCTGGGAACAGTAATTAACAAAGATTGTCACAAGTGAAACTGGATTATCTTGGAAATGATTCAATATTTCTAAGATTTTCTTTCATAAAATAAAAGTAGACAATTTTTTCGTATATTTGAAGATCTTTTGATTTGACTTTCGGTTGTTATAGAAAACTGCAATTTATTTTTGAAATAACCAACTAATCAAATAACACAATATATTTGCAATATTTAAAAGGGGAATCAAATGAAACCGATTTAATTTTTCGATAATTTTCTTTCATGTCAGGAAAGTAGATGTATTCCTCTTTAACATATACCTAATTTTCCTGATAATTTCTTATTAGTTTTCGTGGAAAAATGAATAAAAATTCAAATATCAATGCGTTCAAATTATTTCAATCCTATTTTATTTAATATATATATATAGCTTAATAAAAACACACAATTCCTAAACATACAGTGTGCTCGAATATTATTAGACTCATGTAGAGTTGAAAGAGGACTAAAACAACTCCCCAGAAACGTACGCGCTTAATGTTCAACGCTCTTTGCTTCCTTCCACTTCCATCACATTCCATCTTTCTTTCTCTCCTCCTCTAGCCCGATTCGATTACGTCGAATTGGTGGGAGGTGGCGCAACACTCAGCGCATGCCCACCATCTTCGATATCAACGCTAGCCGTACGCGGGGTACGTGTATGTCGATGCGCGATGGGCGTGCCGGCAATTAAATAAATGCGAAGGTAGTGGATTGGTAGAGGGCGCCGCCCAGTGTTACCCACATCCCACTCGACGCACGTCAACGAATAGAAGGGGAACCTATGATTTCGGTGCGTATCGCCTTCCGTGGCCCGTCCCACTTCGCCGGAATCAGTAAGCAATGTGATCTCAACAATAGCGGTCCGATATCACACGTTCGCGTCGAGCACGGTTCGCCCACCATTTGGTTGATTAATAGCGCCTGCTTAGCGTCCGACGCGCGTTCGTTGCGATCAGCTGAGACACTTCCGAATCGTTCAAAATCTTAATCTAAAAAAACTCATCAACAAGAGAACAAACACAACAAAAACAGTGTGCAACGTGTGTGTGTTTAGTGAGAGTGTTGCTTTGTTTTAAACTCTAATTGAACGTTTGATCATGTTGACGGACATGACACCTACGGCTGGCCAACTCTACGGCGCTCAAATACCAGCGATGAGTATGAATATGAAGAATGTAAGTAGACTTAAGTGTTAAACTTGGTGTAAGCTAGATTTAGGATGTTTGTGGGGCGAGAAAAAAACTACCTGTAGGTTGTCAAAAAAATGACAGGAGAATAATTGTGTGCTGTCAACTGCTGAGGCTACTTAAGCTGTGTTAAGCTAGTTTTACCGCTTTTGTTCGGCTTAAATGTGACAGGTTTCAAGTTTAACAATAGTTTTACAATGGGATTAAGGTTTTTTCAAGTTTGGGGTGCTTTTGTTAATGCTTTACTATCAACAAAACGTACTTCACTATAAACCAACAAAATTGGACAGTTTTAAAAATTCTGACTCTCATATTAAAACAAGAATATCATGAAAACTATTCAATTATTTTGAAATTTTCTTTCAAACTAGGAAAGCAGACGTCTTTCTCTGTAATATATGGAAGTTTCCATAATATTTAACTATTAGTTTTCGCGGAAATTGAAGTTTTCTTTCTTGGAAACTTGTTACGTTTTTGGAATAATAGTTATCAAATATTGGTACAATTTAAACGGGATTATCTCGGAAACTATTCAAAATTTCCAAGATTTTCTTTCATATTATGAAAGTAGACTACTTTCTCGTTCATGAAAAGTTATTCTGCTTGCGATTTAATTTTTGGTTCTTATAGAAAATTGCAATTTATTTATGAAATAACCAACTAATCAAATTGATCAATATATTTGTAATTTAAAGTGGAATACCATAAAACCTCTTCAATATTTTGGACATTTTCTTTCATAATTTGAAAGTAGACGTATTTCTCTTTTGTACGTGCCTAGTTTTCATAAAAATTTCCTCTTAGTTTTCGTGGAAATTGAAGTTTGCTTTTTTAGAATTTTTAACTTTTCTGAAATAATCAATCAGTATTGAACACATATAATTTAAACAGGATTATCTGAGAAACTATTTAAAATTTCTAGGATTTTCTTTCACAATATGAAAGTAGATGTCTTTTTCGTTCATATGAAGTTATTTCACGATTGACTTGAATTTTGGTTGTTATAGAAAATAGCAATTTATTTTTGGAAATTGGAAGTATATCAATAATATAAATCCCTAAAAGGCCTAAATTTATAATTAAACGTGGGATATCATGAAAACTATTGAACAATTTGGTAATAGTCACTCATAATATGAAAGTAGATGTCTTCTTCTCCTGTATTTGCCTTGTTTTTCTATTAATTTGTTGCTATTTTTCGTGGAAATTTTGCAATTTCTCTAAAAACTCACAAATAAAGTAAAATATTTATGTAGCTTCTATTAAATGTCTTCCATTTATTCATGCTTTCAAGGTATTAAATCTACTTTACTCTTTATACAAGGATTATCTCCACAAACTGTCAAAATATTTCGGTTTCTCTCATCATTTTTAAGATTAGGAAGCTTTAATCCAGGAAAGTATATCATAACAAAGTATTTAGAGCGTATTCAGAGTGGATCAAGTTAACAATACACACTTTGTTGATTGTTTGTGATAGAATAGGGTATTAGGGCAGTGTGAAAATATGTGGTACACACATGTGAAGTGTGTACTTGGAGTACAATGATTTTTTCGATTATGTACTGTTACCCGCTGCGCGTTTGTATCCGGATTTTTTGGCCACATGCTGATTGCTTGCACTGCTTGCACTCAAGTGGTTTTGTTGCTCTTTTCATGTCGTTTTAGATTAATTCTAGTGGATTAAAGAGTATTAGCTACTGACATGCTATAGAAAATGCCTTCCCTTCAAATACTGAAAATATGTAAATATTAAGATGTGTTTATCATTATATACAATTTAAACTGGAATATCATGGAAACTATTAAACTTTTTCGACATTGTCTTTCTTACCATGAAAGTAGACATCGTTTTCTTTTATATAGGTGTAGTTCTGTTATTAATAAGCTATTTATTTTCATAAAAAATGATGTTTTCTTTTAGGAAACATACAAATATGCACGTAAATGTGCAGGATAATGTCATATCTTTTATTAAAACTAGATTATCATGGGAACTATTAATATTTTCATAGTTTTTCTTTCAAAATATGAAAGTAGACATCATTTCCCTCCATATGAAGTTGTTTCTTCCTTTGATTTATCGTTTAGTTGTGATGGAAAACTGCAAATTGATTTAAAAATGTCAATTAATTAAATTAAACAAACACTTTCAATTAAAATTATAATATCTTGGAAACTATCAAACATTTTGTAAAATTTCTTTCATCATATGAAAGTAGACATCTTGCTCTTTTATAAATGCCTATTCTACCTTTTGAATAAGGCCGAAATACTCTGTTATTTCCAAAAATTTACCGAAATGCCTGAAAATTTCCAGAAAACTAAAGAAAAAAGCGATTAATATAAATATTTCAATATAAACCTGCCAAATTAAATTACCCATAACATCGCTTTCTCCTCTAAAACGAAATCACGAAAATATCATTTTACAAATTCCAATAAGTCTCGTATTTTCACACATGTTTTCGCTATCGCTTTCGCAAATCTCAACGCTCAAATCTCAAGGAATTCAGACAGATGTTTAGCACCTTTGTGACGTGATTTATTGTCAATTCGTGACATGATCCGGGTATGACTGATTTTCCCCTTAATACCTCCTTTCCTGTCATATTATAAGCGTGCTTTTTTCGCTTCTAGTTGATGTTGTTGTCGTGAAATTACTCACTTTAAGCGTCTTTTGTTTACATTTGTCATCGTGTGTAACTTCACGCCTTGTAAAACTTTTAAATCACGCATTCGCTGAAGAGTCCAAGACATTTATTACAATAATCATATTTCTTTCAAGCATGAATATAATAAAAAGCGTTTTATCGAACGTACGGCGTGTTGTTGTAGTGTAATGTAGCATAGTGTATAAGGAGTGTGGTGTGCTGTTGAGTGTGAGTTGAAAGAAAACGTTGAAACGTGGAAGGTAATCTAGCACGAAA
Source organism: Mimaenictus wilsoni (assembly GCA_027575185.1). NCBI lineage: Eukaryota > Metazoa > Arthropoda > Insecta > Coleoptera > Staphylinidae > Mimaenictus > Mimaenictus wilsoni. Next base: position 20,563 of record JAODAC010083288.1, on the reverse strand, counting down.
CAAATTGTTTTAAGTGCCGACAATTTTGACAAGTTAGGAGTCGGCGTAATAACGTTATTAACTATGGCAGACGCAAGTGGGCGAATTACTGTGATTGTGTGATATTTGTAATTTGACGCTTTATTTATATTTTTCATCTTTCACTAGGTTTTTTTTATGGTTTGTATTCATTTAGGTGTTTAATCTTTCATTTTTTGGTTGTTGGCTTCTTTTTCTGACAAAGGAAGATTCTGGAGTGAATTAAAATGGATATATCTTGGAAACTATTAAAGTTTTTCTCAATTTTCTTTCAAATTGTGAAAGTAGAGATTCTTTTCATCCATATAAAGCTATCTACATTTTGATGCTATTCTAGGTACATAGAGAAATGCTCTTTGTAGAAATATGGAAAAAAATGAGTTTAAACCAATTTATTTGCAATTAAACTGGAATATCTAGGAAACTGTTGAACTTCTTTTAGATTTTCTTTCATAATATGAAAGTAGATGTTCTTAACTTCTATACAAAGTTATCTTTACTTCGATGTTTCTTTAAATTCCTATCTAAAAAGCCGTTTTGTTAAGAAAAGTCTTAAAAATCAACTTTAACCAATTTATTTACAATTCAAACCGAAATATCTCGAAAATTATTGGACTTTTTTAAGATTTTCTTCCAAACTATACATGTACACGTTCTTTTCTATATTATAAAGTGTTTTTCCTTTTGATTTTACCTTAGGTTGCTTCAGAAATTGAAATTTTTTGGCGAAAAGTCTGAAATAATCTACTTCAGCTCATTTGGTTACAATTAAAACTAAAATATCTCAAAAACTATTGAACTTTTTTGATATTTTCTTTCATAATATGAAAGTCGACGCCCGCTTGTTGCACGAATGCCAATTTTGAATTTTGCCCCATTGCCAAATTTCCTAGTAATCGTCTTTTTTGTAAACTTCTTAATATGATACAAAAAGAATCGTCAATATTTTGAAAAACCTTCTGATAACCACACTAATTATCTCAAAATCACCAAAACCAGTCAAAAGCAACCTAGTCGACATCTTCATCCAACATAATCAACCATCAAACCCAGAAAATCTGTTTAAATCCCAAAATTACAAGCCTGCAAAGTTTGAAAACAGCTTCAACCCGAATTGGTAAATTGCATCGTTATTTATGTTGGCCATGTTTGAAGTTTGCATTGTCTGTGGAATGCGTTTATCGAACGAAATGCTTTGTCGCATTTAATCTTCCAGTTAACAGCGTGTGACACAGTGTCTGCAGACACGAATCGTGTCGTCGTAAATTAGTGCAGTGCGCCGCCGTGTGTTTTTATTTTATTGTCTGCTGCGGTCGGCGCTGCGCGCGATGTCGTCGCCGAGACGGAAATTAGACTGAGTCGCCTCATACTTAAGTTGAATCTGCTGCGCCCGCGCCGTGCATCTCATCGCGCCTCAGATGCTCGGCATTCTAGCGCGTTAAACTGCGTTTATCTCCCTCACATCGGGGCGTGAAGATGCACCAATTTCGCCTCGCTTAGAATTGATTGCGACAGCGTTTTATTTTTACCCACAACAATTCATTAATTTTTCCCTCCTTGTGTCCACGTTGGATTTATTGACGATTTTTGGGTGGTTATTTTGGGATTAGTTGACGGTTTATTTGTATTTTTGAGCTTCACAATGTTTATTTATATTATTAAAGAGAATCTAAATATTGATTCTCTTGGAATGTATTTAACATTTTCAATTTTTGATAATTTTATAATTTGAAAGTAGTCGTGTTTTTCTTTTATATAAACATATTTCCCCCCAATTTTTTTGTCATCAAACGATGAATTTAAAGTGTATTATCTCAAAAACTATTCAACATTTTTGAAAATTTCTTACATATTATGAAAGTAGACATGTTCTATCACGTTATAAACATATTTTTCGTCTTATTTTATTTTCATTTACCTTGGAAACCGCTCTTTAAATTTTGAAACTGACTAATAATTGACTAATTTTTGGCAAATTTTGAATTATAAGTGAATTATCACCAAAACTATTAAAGATTTTGAAATATTTCTTCCATTATGTGAAAGTAGACGTATTCCTCCTCCTTACAAATCTATTTTTCCTCTTATCTTGCTTTTCTTTTCCATAGAAACCGTCATTTTCATTTTGCAACTACCTAAACAAGTTTATTTTGGAAACCTTGCATTAAAAGTAGAGATTTATAACAATTCATATCAAATGCAATCGGATATAAAGTAAAAACAAGTCTTCGATCATAAATTAGGCTAATATTTGAAAAATACGCTAATAAATTCATTGGAAATGGAACAACAAATTTTTGCGAGGATATTTTGAGATTTGATGACGGTTTATTTGTATTTTTCAGGGTCACAATGTTTATTTGTATTATTTCAGAGAATCTTGGAAAAATATTGATTATCTTGCAAAGTATTTAACATTTTCAATGTTTCATAATTTTATAAATTGAAAGTAGTCGTGTTTTACTTTTATATAAACAAATTTCTTTGTCATCAAACGATGATTTTAAAGCGTATTATCTCGGAAACTATTCAACTTTTCTGAAAATTTCTTATATAATATGAAAGTTCCTTAACGTTATAAACATATTTTTCCTCTTACTTTGTTTTCATTTACCTTGGAAATCGCCCTTTATATTTTGAAACTGACTAACAATTGACCAATTTTTGGCAAATTTTGAATTATAAGTTTATTATCTCCGAAACTATTAAAGATTTTGAAATTTTTCTTCCATTATGTGAAAGTAGACATATTCCTCCTCCTTACAAATCTATTTTTCCTCTTATCTCGCTTTTCTTTTCCTTAGAAACCGTCATTTTCATTTTGCAACTACCTAAACAAGTTTATTTTGGAAACCTTGTATTAAAAGTGGAGATTTCATCATCATCATATCAAATGCAATCGGATATAAAAGAAAAACAAGTCTTCCATCATAAAAGGCTAATTTATGGAAAAAAAGCACGCCAATAAATTCATTGGAAATGGAACAACAAATTTCTATTCCAAGAAATGTGAGGTTTTAAGTGTTTTAGTCATTTTAGTGAGTAAAACTACGTTTTGACAAAAAATTGAACGTATTTCCAGGAAGAATATTTAAATAAATTAATAACAAAACGTGACGGTTCGCATGCGGGCGCCGCCCTTCGAGGAAAAAAATAATTACGAAAAACGCGCGCCGGCGCCGCTCAAACAAGGCGCAAGTGGAGTGGCAAAGAACAAAGCCGAAAGCTGCTGCACACCACCAGGCTCTCAAACTCCCAGCCGCGGCCACGGCCACGGCGCATCCTCAAACAACACAATCATCCTCGTCACTTATTACTCTCCTGTCAGCCGCAGCCAGTAGCCAGTTGGTTTTAAACTATATTCCGCCGACTACTCCCGTCGATGTTCCTTCTATCGATTCAAAACCGCGTTTTAATTGGTGTTCCTACTTAACTGCAAGTCATGCTTATGTTTGGTTATACCTTTAAAAAATATCGACAGTCTTGAAGTGGTTAACCTCGAGGAAACGGGTCATGTCGCCAAAAATTAGCGAAATTATGATTTCGTGGAGATATTTCAATATGGGTTTGTTTTGATTAATGTTTCGAGGTTTTTCTCTATGAAAAAATGGCTGAAAGTAGTAGAATGTCGACTATATGTAAGGGGATGATGTCTACTTTCTTATTTTGAAAGAAAATTTGTGAAATGTGGAAGAGTTTCCGAGATAATCCACTTTTAATGCAAGATTTCCAAAATTAATTAGTTTGGGCAGTTTCAAAATGAAAATGTCAATTACCACGGTAAGAGAAACGTAATATGATTAAAATAATGTCTGTAAGGAGAAAGGAGATGTCTACTTTCATATTTTGAAAGAATATTTCTAAAAAGTTTAATCGTTTCCCAATTAATCCACTAGTAATGCAAAGATATTCAAAATTGGTCGGTATTTGGAGAATTTTAATAGAAGAAAGACGTTTCTAACGTTACGACCAACAAAATTTGAGGAAACTACTTTCAAATACATGAAAAAAACCGTCAACTTTTATATTTTGAAAAAAAATTCCTAAATTGTCAATAGTTTCTGACATAATCCACTTTTAATTCAAAATTTGACAATGTTTGTCAGTTTTTTGGCATTTTCAAAATAAAGTTGTCGATTTTTGAGGTAAAAAACACAAAATATGAAAAGAATCATACGTATAAAGAGGCACAAGATATCTACTTTCATATTTTGTAAGAAACTTTGCAAGGAATTGATTAGTTTCCAAAATAATACACTTTTAATGCAAAGTTTCCAAAATTAATTTGTCTGGGCACATTCGAAAAGAAAATGTAGATTGCCAAGGTAAACAAAAACAAAATACGAGAAAAATAAGTTTGTAAGGAACAATAAGATGACTACTTTCATATTTTAAAAGAAAATTTGCAAAAAGTTGAATAGATTTGAGGTAATCCACTTTTAATACAAGATTTTCCAAATTGTTAGATGAAAGTAGATGTTTTTCACTTAAAGACATTCATTTCTTGAATAACATTTTCCCCTACAACATTTAAATAAAATTAAGGAATATTAAGCCTTCAGATTTAATTTAACCTCAAAACTGTTGATTCTAACCGGAAATTTGGTATCCAAAAGATATTTTAGTGAAAGCAAGTCTTTGTATGCAAATGTGGTCACTTAAAAAAGGCATGTTCTGTTTTTATTTCGTCGCGTAATTGAACTTTTATGCTTCCTTTGCAAGTGCTCTCCTCACGCTTTGTTCTTTTCGAATAATTTAACTCCAAAAGAGCACAATGCACGTGTACAAGGAAAAATTCGGCATTCGTGGAATGGTTGAGGTATTCCTTCACCTTCTTTGCCGGTGCTATTCTTATTGACGCGTTGGTTATTGTTGAATTCAATGATTTTTAAAGTCGGTCACACTTAATAAGATTTATGAAAGTCGAAGTTGATTAAAAAGTGCGTGCAGTGTGCGACGGTAATGTATTCATCCATTATACCTGTTTTCTTCGGTCGGTCGTCGTCGACGTCGTCGTCGTTCGGTCGTTTTGTGGCATTTTTCTCGAGCTGTAAAAGCGCCTCCTAGGTGCGCCTCGCCATGGAAAGCACTTGATTGACATTTACACGCCAGTCCTCCAGCTATTCTTAGCGCCTACGTTCGAATAATTATTGCGATATGCGACCCAACGCATACATAACCAACGCTTTTGCATACGTGAATAATTTTGCTTTGCAACGGTTAACGCACGCCATGCGCGTTTTTTCCTCGTGCAAAACTGTTCGGATCATTCGTCAACTTTGTTGAGGTGGATAAAAGACACCGAAGATATCCTGTTCTTTTATGGTACGAAAGAAAAGCCTTGAAAATGTCAATATTTTGTTTGGTAATTAAAAAACGAATTTTTCTTACCTTTAGTTTTCAAAAACTTTGAAGGCTTGTATCTTTGAAAATATGAAAGGTTTTTCAATGACAATTTATTCTTAGGGTAGAAAAGGATATCTACTTTTACAAAATGCGAACACATTTTAAAAATATTCAAAAGTACCCTTCCAAAGTTTCAAGTTATAAATTTCACAAAATATTTATAAACCCCGTTTTGTTTTTCATTTAATACTATGTATCGCTTAAACCAACCAAGTAAAAGCAACTAAATGAACATCATACGAAAGAAGAGAAGCTTCTCTATGATAATTTGAAAATACATTTCAAAAATATTCAAAAGTACTTCAGATACAAGCGTTCAAACTGTAAACTCATCAGAAATCCTATACGAAAAAATTTCAGATCACTTTTTTTCGTTTAACTTTAAGTAACGCAAAATCCATCAAACAAAATACAACTAAATTCGCACCATACGAAAGAAGAATTCATACTCTATCATAATTTGTGACAAAATTTCAAGAGCATTTAAAATTACCCCAGATACAAGCCTTGAAAATTTTAACACACCGTAAATACCCCAAAAATTTACAAATTCGCATTTCTTTTTCATTTTACTCTAATTTTCACAAAAGCCACCACATTAAATACAACTACATTAACATCATTCGAAAGAAGAGATCGTTGTCTATAATAATTTGAGAGCACATTTCAGAAATATTCAAAATTACTCAAGATACATGGCTTCAAAGTTTTTCATTATAAATGCAGCAAAAAAATGAAAAAAAAAATACATTTTTTCATTTAACACTAATTATCACATAAATGACTCGACTAAATACAACCAAACTAGCACCATACGAAAGAAGATACCTTCCTCTATCATAATTAATAATCTAAATTTGAAAATCTTTGAAATTGCCTCAGTTACAAGCCTTCAAATTATTCATACCATTCCAATAAAATATAAATTCTTGATTTAATCAAATTATACTACTCTATCGTAAAAAAAGGTGATAAAAAAGTAATAATCAGAAATCAATTAATAACAAACGTCAAATGAATGATTAAAAACGCATTTCCTATCACTGATGAATATCTAAGCACGTCACACGTAATTTGGTGCGAATCGCATTAAATATTTCATGCCGACATCTTGTTGAGGGTGCCCCACGCGTTAATGAGCAAACAATTACTTCGATTACGTGTAATTGACAACGTAATTGACGCACTTACAATAACGCGCACAAATATATCAAGTGTTAGACTCCAGACGCATCTTGGTATGATGTTTGTCCGACATTTTCGTAATTTACATATTAAATAAAATTCTCCGAATGTTGATGCATAATCAAGCGACGCGACGGACGCTGAAAAAGCCATTGCTACCGGGGATTTTTCTCATCTTCAAACCCACGTCTCGTCCTTCCAAGTCCCGGCCGTAATTATTTGTCAATCTTTGCGTGATGTCCTAAGGGTGAAATTTGATTAAAAGTTAATAGCGGCTACCGTAGAGCAGCTTTTTGTAATTATTTTCCAGCCAACTTCCGAGAAGATGCGCAGGTAGAAAAACGAAAGGAGCTCAATAAATTTCGGGGAAGAATTATTGTTTATGGCTATGTAAATCATTAAGTTGAAGGTCCCGAAATTATGCCTAGACAAAATTGACAGTAATCGTATGAAATCTATCGATAAAAACGTGTTTTATCGTCGTCTGTCCGGGGAAAAAAACGTGACAAATTGCCGTGTGAAACGCATTTGTCATTTTGACAATAAGTACTTAATAAAAGGGTAATTATCTGAGAAACTATTAGAGTTTTTAGGGATTTTCTTTTTGAATATTAAAGAGGAAGAGTTCTACTTGCATAGTTGATACCTTTCTTCGTTTTTCCGATGTAAATAAAAGGAAATTTTGGAGGAAATAAAGTTCTATTGAGAAAAAAATGAAAATATTTGATATAAAATACGATTTTACGGGATTTTTTATGTATTAACGTCTAGAAAATGACAAATTATCGTAGTTGTGTATGTCCATTTGTCGTTTTCAGAGTGATGCTAATAACACCCCCAAAAATAGACAAAATTGGGGAGTAAAATGCGTAATGGTCAAAAATTGTAACTTAATGATAAAATAGCGTTCAGTCCCTGGAATAATGACAACCACTTTATGAAATATAGTTATTTATTCAATAGTGTTGTCTTTTATTTCTTTTTCTAACACAATATATAAAGAAATCTTTTAAATATTTTCACAATTCCAATTTTTCAATAAAATTCCGAAAATTCTCATTTTTATAATTAAACCCTAATTATCGGAAAATACCGCTGGACAAATTGCAACCAAAGTGATTTTATAGGAAAGGTCATCTTCATCTCTCATAATATGTCAATACATTTTGAGAATCTTCAAAATTGCCAAAGATACAAGCCTTTGAAGTTTCGAATTATCATTAACATCACAAAATTAAAGAAAATTATTATTTTTTCATTTACAGCCAATTATTTCTAAAATAACTGATCTAATTACAACAAATATAGTATTATATAAAAGAAAACATCTTCCTCTATTACAATATGTCTATAAATTTTGAAAACCATTAATACTTCCTAAGGTATCACCCTTTTAAAAAGTCGTGTCGTAAATTTCACAAAGACATCAAAATTTCACTTCTCTTCTTTAACACTAATTATTTCAAAAATTATTCAACTAAATGCAATCGATCTAGTGTTATATGAAATCGGACTTCTTCCTCTATCACAATATGTCTATAAATTTTGAAAACCATTAATACTTCCTAAGATATCACCCTTTTAATAAGTCGAGTCACAAATTCCACCAAGATATCACAATTTCACTTCTCTTCTTTTAACACTAATTATTTCAAAAATTATTCAACTCAATGCAATCGATCTGGGGTTATATGAAAGAAGGCATCTTCCTCTATTACAATATGTCAATAAATTTTGAATACCATTAATACTTCCTAAGGTATCACCCTTTTAAAAAGTCGTGTCACAAATTCCACAAACATATCAAAATTTCACTTTTCTTCTTTTAACACTAATTACTTCAAAAATTATTCAATCAAATGCAATCGATCTGGTGTTATATGAAACAGGACATCTTACTCTATCGTAATACTCAAACAAATTTTGAAAATCTGTAAAATTTCCTTAGATATGAGCGTGCAAACCTTCATACTTACCTGTTTACTGCCTTATTTTAACACTTAAAAATTAGTTAATTTGTTGCAATATTTTAAGGCCTAAAACGGACAGATATTTGCACAATACAAAAGCCATTTTTCGTTAACGAGTTTCGACTATAAACATCAAAACGGAGCGTGGATTTTCGGGGCCATACATTGAAATGCAGCGAACACTGTAGGTGCACAAATTTATATGCATGAGTTGCCTAAGGACGTGGTTTTATAGCCGGAACGCATTTCTGACAAGCGGCTACTTTATACGCCGTCGTTTTACTACCAACACATCCAAAAACCGTCTCCTCCATTTCGTACGTTCGCATGTAACACATTCGTTCTCGCACAGATTTTTGTATGTGTAAGTAAACGCCGTCAACCGCGATCGCCAACAAGCTTAGATGCTGTGCGTTTACACATACACAGCCACACATCTGTTGTACATTTGGAGATGGCTTTTTGGGTGAGCACTTCCGAAAGCGATTCCTTCGCGTCCCTTTTGCCAGAAAAGGCGAGTCGGATAAAAGCGACCGCGCCACTTTGTTACACATTGCCTTTTTCGTTGATGTGCTTGCCTGCTTCGAGGACCACTACTAACACTACCGCTAAGGCTATTATCACAAAGGGTCTTTCTATTCTTCGTTGAGTAGTAGTCACAATGACCTAGGGAGACGGAGATCACGAGGAAATCGGAAGCAAAATCTGCTAAATCAACACTAATAGAATCGCAAAGACCAGACACATTTCTATTAAATGTTTCTTATCTCTTAGGGGACAATCTGAAGATGTTTGCGGGTTGGGGTACAAGTGTTATTATGTTGATGTATTGGCTTTATTTTATCTTAAAAATTTATCATAATTCAGATAATGTCTTGTTTTCTTTGGAAAAATGACATTGTACTGAAAAAAGTTAAAAATGCAAGTAATACTTTCTTTATTTTCTATGAAAACCGAAGAAAATTGTATCAAAGACGCATTGCATTATTAGAAGCATGACGGTACTGAATTTGTCTTTAAATTGCCTACAAAATAGTGAAAACCCCAATTGCATCGAATTACAAATTTACGAAATAAGACGCTTTAAAGTTTGAGCTTCTTGCATTTTTCCAAAACTACAGATAATTATATGTCATTACCTCTTAAAACATAGAAATATGTATTATATACGCATTATCCATTTAAAAGACTTATATCTTTGAATTTGTCTTTAAATTGGCTACAAAACATTGAAAACCTCAATTGAATCGGATTGTAATTTTACGAGATAAGATACTTTAAAATTTATGTTTGATACACTTCCACAAAAAAAGAAGTAATAATGTTATTTTAACTAAACGTTAGACAAATGTGTTAAAAAGGCACTATGTAATTAAAAACTTTATATTATTAATTCATCTTTATATTTCCTACAACATACTGAAGAATCCAATTGGATCAATATCAAACTTTACCAAAAAGTCTCAAAATTTCAGTTTGATTCATTTCCCCAAAAATATAATCCGAACTTTGAGGCGTGTTATTTCATAAAATTGTTATTCGATTTAACTTGCGTTTTCGCTATTTTATAAACAATTTAACGACAAATTCAACGGTATCATGCTTTCATTTCTCCAATGGGCCTTTAATACATTTCTTGTAAGTTTTAGTAGAAAATTACCTATTAGTCGGTGGATTTTTGAAGAAATGCATCAAACTCAAACTTTATCCCATAAAAAAGGAGCAGGAGGCGATAGGGAATATAGAAGAAAGAAGATGAAGGGTTTTTGACTATTATACTATTCAAAGGAAGTCTGTTTATAATGATGGCTACTCGACGGCGTCGCGGACAACTCGTCATCACTAGTGAACTGGTGAAGTGAGGCTTCTTTTTTTTCATTTTCATCTTTCAGAAAGCAGCACGTCATATTCTTACGTCGACGTTTTAATTCTTTTTGCTCGGCTATGTGTGTGTGTGTGTGTGTGTGTATGCTGGGTTGGCGCTAGTAGGCGACGACCAGGCGCCACTTTTCATTATTCTCTTGATTAAAGCCGCCCGAGCCTAAAACCCGGCCCCGGCTTCGCAGCCACACAGCCACCCAGCGTAATTAAACCCAATGCCGCTAATTACACGCGCACGAAATTGGCCCGACTCATCAAACATTCGCGAGTTGTGCCCCTCATCACTAAACTGAGACGAAAAAACCCATGGGAGCCATTCTAGAATGTTATAAATACATCGATAGGAAGATGGCGTGAATTTAAACAATTTATCTCCGTACAATTAACATTGAATTTGTCTTTAAATTGCCTTCAAAATCGTGGAAACATCAATTGGATTTCAATTTTACGAAATAACACGCCTTAAAGTTTGAGTTTGAAACATTTTCTCAAAAATTCAAATAATATTGTGTTCTTACTAAAACTTAAGAAAATGTATTAAAGACACTTGGTACAGTGTCATTGAATTCGTCTTAAATTGCCAACAAAATAGTGAAAAGCCAAATTCGATAACATTGCAACTTTATGAAATAACACGCTTTAAATGTTGTGTTTTATACATTTCCCCAAAATTAGATGCAATTATGTGTTATTTTCTACTAAACATTTAAAAAAACTATGAAAGATGTATTGTTGAATTAAAAGCATGATATTGTTGAATTTGTCTTTAAATTGCCTATAAAATAATGAAAAGCTAAATTCGATAAGATTGAAACTTTACGAAATAACATGCCTTAAATGTTGTGTTTTATACATTTCCCCAAAATATATGCAATATTGTGTTATTTTCTATTTAACATTTAAAAAAAGTATGAAAGATGTATTGGTAAATTAAAGGAATAATATCGTTGAATTCGTCTTTAAATATCCTGCAAATTAATGAAAAGCCGAATTTCATCGAATTGTAACTTTACGAAATAATACGCCTGAAAGTCTGAGTTTTATATCAACTTTTATTCTTTAATCTCCACTTTCCCACACCTTTTCTTCCTTTTTATTCTATTTTTCTTCTTTCTATTATCCTATTTGACCAGGTGACCAGGTTTCATATTGTCTGGTTCGTAAATGTGTAGAAGTATAGATGCGTAGAGTAATTATTTCTATGTCCATCGTCTTCATCGGCGCGGCGCGGCACGGTGGTTTGTTGATGGTTTTAATGCGATCCATTAGCGCTTTGGTCGGGTGATGGGAAGATGGTAAATGGGAAGATGTCGAGGCCCGTTAAAAGGACTTTCGGTAGCTGGGGGTTCGATAACGGATGGCCCCTCGGGGAGGGCGTCGCCGAAGATGTCCAGCTACTAGGCGTATTTTCGAGGGCATCACTCAACCTCTTCCCGCGGGCGTTCAAAGCGAAGGTCATCGAGTTTAATTACTTCCTAACTCTGACTAGAGAGAGTGAGAGAGAGAGGGAGAACCGGCGTCGATAATTCAAAAATGTTCATCAATATTCAAACTTTAATGGGATGATCTGGTCATCAGCGGTGCTTGCTGAATTTCGTGCCCGGTGGCCAGAGGCCGGATACTACAAAACTGCTTTATTTCCTCTGGGGACAGAGTCTACTTGTTTCTCTTTGAGGGGTTCTATCGTGTTCTGGAGGTGTAGAGTCTAGAGTCTAGACTCGGAATCAAATTTTAGGATTTTGATGACTTTATGTGTTCCCTTGTATATTTCAAAGCTTTTGGGAGTGTCTCTGTAGAGACACTTGTGAAGCTGTATTTTGATGTCTTTCTAGAGGCAACTGAGCATATGTCAAAGTCTGATTATATGTCCATAAAGAGGAATTTTTAGGTTTTAGGTCTCAAAGTGGAGTGCGTGGCGTAGTGATTACGCATTGGCGTGGTAACACAAACGTTCCGGGTTCGATTCCCGGTATCGGAATATATAAGATCTCGCACTCCACACTTTCCTAAGTCCTGAATAAGAGGAAGGTTGGGCGAGGGGCCTGTAAGTCAACCCCGTAAAAAAAGATAAATATGCTAATTTACGTACGGCGAGACCCAATTAGGCGGGGTGAAAGCTAATGTGATCTATAGGCGTTACAAACGTCGTACAACCAATAAATTCCTACTACTAGGTCTCAAAGTAGAGATAGAGTCTCTTCTAGGCTTGGTTCAATAAGTGCTTCTATGTTGTTCTTATCACTTTATGTACTCTCTTGTATGTTGTATAGATCTAATCAAGTATAAATTGAATATAATTAAGAATTGATACTGTTGTAAATAAAAAGAACCATTGATATTAACATCTTCTCTCTTTTGGTCTTTCTAGGAACATCCAAGTTTACGTGGCACACCGCTAGCAATGCTCGCAGCCCAGTGCAACAAACTCTCCAGCAAGAGTCCGCCACCATTGGCGGACGCCGCCGTTGGTAAAGGTTTCCACCCATGGAAGAAAAGTCCCCAAGGTGCGCCCTCTCCGGGTTCGACCGGCCCTGCTGCAACTTCGGCCCTGCCCATCCAGAGGTCCTCTGCCCCGAACACAACCTACGCCAGCCGCCCCGTGATGACCTCCTGCTCGAGCGTCTCCACCGCCGGCTCCTACGGCAGCGATCTCTATTTCCCAGGCGCCACCACCCAACCCGCCGTCGCCGACAACTCCCACGTCCACCACCATCAAACCTCGTTGTTGGGCAAGGTCGAAGGAGCCGCCACCGCCCATCATGCCGCCCTCGGGAGTGTCTACTCCCGCCACCCGTACGAATCGTGGCCTTTCAACACCATGTCCGGTGCCACACACCATGGTGCTATCAAAAGCGATACTGTAGCTTCAGCCAACACCTGGTGGGACGTCCACTCAGCCACGGGCAGTTGGTTGGACATGTCAGGAGCTGCCGGCATGCATGCACAAATGGCGGCGAACTATACCTCAGACTATTCCTCACTCACTCACTCGCTGGCCGCTTCGAATCACCTCCTCTCCTCCGGACAACATCTCCTTCAGGACACCTACAAGTCCATGCTGCCAGGGGCACAAACCGTAGGAGCCTCCTTCGGCCTGCACACCACCGGCTCTGCACCTTCACCCACATCAGCCGCGGCGAGCCTACCTCCACAAGTCCCCTCACCACGCTCCCAAAGAAGGTACACAGGCCGAGCCACATGTGACTGCCCGAATTGTCAGGAAGCCGAACGTCTAGGACCTGCGGGCGTACACCTTCGCAAGAAGAACATCCACAGTTGTCACATACCCGGATGTGGTAAGGTCTACGGCAAGACATCCCACCTTAAAGCTCATCTTCGATGGCATACCGGCGAACGACCCTTCGTCTGCAACTGGCTGTTCTGCGGGAAACGCTTCACACGTTCCGATGAACTGCAAAGACACCTGAGGACCCACACTGGGGAGAAGCGCTTCGCCTGCCCCGTGTGCAACAAGCGCTTCATGCGCTCCGACCACCTAGCGAAACACGTCAAGACCCACAACGGCAACGGCAAGAAGGGCAGCTCCGAATCCTGTAGCGACTCCGAGGAGAACAGCCAGTCCGACATGACCAACAACGTCAACTCGCCGGCCTCACTCAACCACACCCCACCGCCGGTGCAATCCCTCGGCGGGCTCGACCTCGTCACCGGCATGGAGGCAAAGCCTCCAGGTCTTGTCTGAAATCCGTGGGCCTCGCTCTACACAGCGGGCTATCACTAAATCACGTGATTTTACCTTTTAAAACAAAACCTGCTCTACAAAAAGGTTTAGAACTAATTTTCGCACTTTTATTTGTTGCGACTTGTTTTTGTATAAAAAAAAAGAAGGGTCAACCCGGAATAGCTTGTAAATACGTCTAATATCAGTATGACAGAAGGAAGAATGTCCCACTATGAATGTTGAGAATGAAGAGAAGAAGAGAATGAATAAAGAATGAAAAGAATGATAAAAAAGGAAGAGAATGAATTAAAAAAAGAAGTTAGAAGTTACAATGTTTTTAATTCACAAACAGATTTAATTAAAACGATTATAAATCTATACTAAAACAATGTGAATTACAAAAAAGAAGCGACATAATTTGTAAATATTATAAATAAATATATTATATTTAATTTACTGTTCGTATAATGTTATTATATGAATGTAATTTGTAATTACGGTGATTGGCCGTTGAGAAACGTGTTTTAATGAGTGTAACATATCATACATTATAATAATATTGTTACTTAGTAATCTACGTCTATTAGTGTATTTTTTTCTAATTTGCAACCTAAAAAAATAACATAAAAATCTAAAATCTGAAAAATTTCAAAATTTACCCACAAAAATCATGTTTCTCTTCTTGCCAAAGAATTATTTGTATATTGTATAGTAATTAAATTAAATTAAACGCGAGCTTCATGTGCAAAAAAAATATTAAAAATTACGATTATTAAAGAAAGAATTAAAAATATAATTTTCAAATTCTAAACAGTTTCTTTTTTCATTTACAATTAGTATTTTCTTTATCATTATATGTACTTCTTTTATTACGTATTCCATTTTCATTAGATGTTCTTCTTTCATTAGGTGTTCCTATTTTATTAACAAGGAGAGTATCTCAATTGTCCGTAATGGAAATGAATGACAATTTTTGTAGGTGTAGTACACATATAGAAATAATTTGTGTTCATGGGATTTTACACTGTGTTGAGCCGTTTGCCCTAAAAAATAATTCAAAGTTTGGTCAATATTTCACATGGTATATATTCCTTTAACAGAAAGTGTTTTCTAATTACGTGACGCAGTTGTTAGCGTGTTTGGATCTTGACCCAAGGTTCGCAAGTTCGAATTTTGCCTGCGGCGAACTTTTTTTGAAATAAAAATTATATATTTAACTAATAATTATATAACAATAAGTATACAACATATACAAAAAGTTTTATTCAATTCTGTAACGGTCAATTCAGATACTTCCCTTGTAAGTGTACCAATTAGGTTGTGTTCCTTTTTTATTAGGTGTACTCCTCTTTTATTTTTTTCAAGTTTGTTGGTTTTAACACAATTTTTTATTGTAGAGATTTAGGATTGATTTTACCTAAAAAAGTTTAATCTTCGCTACCATGTCAACTCTTTCAGATTTGAGGTTATCGTGGTTAGGTTATTAGGATGTCTTTCTAGTCGAATGTTCCTCTTTTCATTAGTTGTTCCTTTTCCTTAAGAAGTCCTCTATTCATAAGTGTTCGCCTTTCGTTAAGTGTTCCTCTTTTATTATGTTTATTGCTTCCTTTTTATTTTTATTCTATTTTTAGGATTTGTTTTTAGGGTTAGGGTGGTTAGGATGTCTTTCTCATTAAATGTTCATCTTTCACTATGTGTTCCTCTTTAATTAGGTATTCATCTTTCATTATATGTACTTCTTTCTTTAAGTATTCATCGTTCGTTAAGTGTTCCTCTTTCCTTAGATTTCCTTAGACACCTTGTTTCTTCTTCTTTTTTTCTTCTTATTTTGTTTTTAATTTTGTTTTTCATAAATTTGTTGTTTTTATTACAGTTTTTTATTGCAGAGATTTAGGGGTTGATTTTACCAAGTTTAATCTGCACCATCATGTCAACAGCTCGTTGAGATTTGAGGTTATGGTGTTTAGGGTGGTTAGAGTGGTTAGGATGGTTTTAGGGAGGTTAGAGAGGGTGTGGAGACATTATTCGCAATTGCAGAACGTGTGGTTTGGCGCTGGTTTCGAGTGGTTTTCGCATCGGAGCGGTTTAATCAGTGCGGCACCCCGCGGACGGCATTCAATAACAACACGACGGGATACATGCACGCGTGCCTGCGGTGCCAGCGATGTACTCCGTGTATTCCAGGGAGCATTTGTCTGGATTAGACGCGCGCGTAATTTGATTACGCTCGATTGCGACGACCGCGCAAATTTACTGTTCATTTGGGTATTGCCCTCAGTTCCCTCTCTCCCACACTCTCCTTCAGACGGGGCAGAAGAAGGAGTGACCACCTGATTCAATTACTTATTACTTACTCCGATTACTTATTGGTCAGTTGAGGTTGTAAATCTCTTTAATGAACAATTGATGCTATAGTTTGGTTGTATTTCATTCTCTTTTGAGGGTTTGTTGTGATTTTATAGATTATACGACTGTTTTATAAAGATTTTAATATATTTTAAGGTTAATTATATAAATAATAGTGTTTTGTTATATGCAACTCATATTGCATTAATGGTTGTGTAGTTTAGAAATTATCAACAAAATACGAACAGGTGAGAAGGTAATTTGTTTTAGAAGTATATTATTCCGGTTTTTGGAGATTTCCAGGATTTTGTCGGTTTTATGGTACGTACCAGTCGTTTAGTAAAGATTTTCCTATCTTTTGAGGTTATTTAATTGACGGTATAGGCAATCAACATTACCTAGATTTGTGTAGCTCTGAAATTATCAAAGATTACGACAAATAAAGTAGATCTTCTTCGAACTGTTATTTATCACTACCTTTTAGAGATTTTTATATCAATTTTAAAGCTTTGTTATAGACAACCCATGTGATACATTTATCTTTTGTGTACCTGTATATCTGGGTATGTACGGCATGCACTTTTGAAATATTTCTAATGATAGGCAACACATTTTACTCAGTATTATCGATACAGTAAATGAATCAAGTAAAAAATGCCTATGAATGCTTGTTAGAAATACGCATTTCGCGTTGAATTTTAGATTTCTCGAAAGATATTAGTTAAAAATATGAAATCAATACAAAATCATTCTAGGCAACCCAACTTACACATTTATTTCTATAACACTGCCGACTTTAGTAAAACATAACCTAAAAGAAAAGAATACAAATTTCAGCTATTCACTTTTTCCTGCCCGACATTATGATCCCTAATAAAATTATCTCAAATCACTTTCGGGTGATTTTCCACCGACGGTGTTCTCCGTTCCTTTCAGCGCCGGTTTTTTTATTATTTCCAGCGTAGTGCCATTGTTCCCGTGTGCTCTGCATCAAGGATGATTGTGGTCGTGGAAAAATGCCGTGTTCGCGGCTATAAAATCCAAGAGTCAACAATGAAGCGCAGCAGGCGCACACAGCAAGAGAGTGCGAGAGCGGGTGGCTTTACAAAAGCAGCGCGCATTAGCCGACGAAACGCGCGCGCCCGCAAGTCACCGCAATTTTAACCCTAGTTATATACATTAGGGGATGATTTAACTGCATCGGGGAATAAATTAAGCGGGTAGAGGGTGTCCCGTGACTAAAAGACCCCAGAAACACACCAGAAAGCCAGACTGCCGGGCAGGGCAGGAGAGTCGGAACGGGAGGAGGGGGAGGGGGGGGCACATTGTACCCGCTCTCTCGAAAATCAAGTACTTAATAGGGGGAGAAAAGCAAAATGACAAATTTCATTGAATTATCCTCGCTGATAGTTGCGTAAATAGATAATCCCTGCGAAATTCACTTAAGGGCCGAGGCCGGGGCCGTCTGTGGAAGATATATTGATGCACTCTACAGTTTATCCTGATAATGTCCGGAGGGGTTTGTTGGAGATCATCAGCAACATGATAAGAGATGAGGACCGAAGTCAAACATTAGGAAATCGCACAAGGTTTGGGGATTATTTGATTGTATTTGTATTCATTCAATTGATTTGTGTTTAATATACATAATCGAATTGTATCTATTCATATTCATCGTTTTTATTTAGTGTCAACATCATTTATATCAAATATGCTGTCTTTTCTGGTGGGGGATCTTCTAAAATAAAATTAGAAAATGAATTCACTTGAATTTCAAACAATTCCCTCAGTTAAAATATATACATTTTAGTTATGTTTAAAATTGCTTTTTTACCTCATATTAGTCAAATTTTCAAAAGTGAAAATGTATTGTATTATATATCATTTGAAAGATAATTTAATGTACTTTCATATAGTGTTTTGATATTTATACTAAACGTATTGGTTCGTATGTTACATGTAAAAACATAAACACTTTCAGATTATAGAGATAACTATAAACTTTCCTTTTTAACATCATATCTTTTGTGTTATAGTTATATTTGATTAAACTTACATATATCACTTTATGCAGAATTTAATTGTGATTCTAATTTTCGGAAGACTTGAAAATTCCGGTCGCAAACAAGGAAATTAACGAGGATGATGTTTCAACTTTCATAATATCGAGTTAGAGAAGCGTATTCTTGAAGAATGCCATATTTTTAACCTCTATGTAAAAGTGCATATAAAATTTAATTAAATATATGTTATACATCATTTTAAAGATAATTTTATCCACTTTCATATACTGGTTTGGAATTTGTAATAACTTTATTTGATTGAAAGTAATATGTGAAAATACGAAAAATTTCAGGTTATAAATTTAAACTTTCTGATTTAACCTCAAATATCTGGAATTATACTTATATTAGCATGAAGCTAAAGACATTAATTTATGTAGAATTTAATTGTGATTCCAATCATCTATCCCTTTCTTAATTCTGATAGAAAACATGAGAGATAGAGAGAATAATGTATCAACATTCATATTAGCGATGCTTGAAGACAATCTTATTTTAACGTCAAAATAAAGGTACATACAATTATTATACAAATTTGTGTTATATATTATTTAAAACATAATGTTATCTACTTCTATATACTTTTTCGATTTTTAAAATATTCCAATTCATCGGGATGTTACAAGCAGAAATATAAATAAATTCAGATTGTGGTTGTTGGAAGTATATTTTACAGGATTAACTTACAACTAGACTTTATTTGGGTTAGGGGTAGTTTAATACAATTTAACGTTAAGAAATGTTAACAAATATATTCAGTAGACCGAGAAGACATTAAAGATCTAATAAAAATGCAAATTAATGACTGAATATAAATAGACACATTGATATTTAGATTGATATTTAGCTGTGCTTGCGGTTGAGGTTACGAGCATAACCTTAAAAAGTAAAAGTCATGCTCGACTTCTTAAAGGTGCGCTTAGTGGGCTTAGTACAGGCGGGTGAAGGAGGAACTTCACCGCCTGCAGGCGTTCACTAAGACGTCTTAACCGTGGAGGCAGCAGAAGGTGTGAAAAGGCGTTCTGCACAAAGCCAGTAAAACCCTGCAAAAGAAGAAGCGAAAAAACAGATGTTTGTTGAAGCGTTTTAAAAACGTTAAAATTCAATAAAACCAATCCATCAAAACCTAAATCTTTCTTCAAAAGGCATCAACAAAGGTATTGTTCGATTAATTGAAAGACAATACCGTAATTAAAACGGTGCAACAAAGCCGTAAAGTTCGTTTGTCGCAAGGATAATTTAATTAAAATGCGTGCGATCATATAATGGTGCGATTGTAGTGACGTGTGCGAAAAGGCGTGAAGAAATCCATGGTGATTTCTTTATTATAACGATTTATTGGCACCTTTGGTGGTTTTGTTGTGTTTGTCCCTTTTATTGGAGAGTCTCTTTTATTCGAGAGTGGAAATTTTCAGATCGGCAGGCAGAAACAAAGGTTTTTCTACAAGGTTTGAGTTGTTGTTGTTCGGAAAAGGGTTGCTGAGAGAGTTGGAAGAGTTGTTTGGTTTCGGACAATGGTTTCGGAATAATTTATTATTAGTCGAGTTTAATTAATATTGAGAAAAGACGTGAAGAATGGTGGGCTGCATGAGGGTTTTCGTTGGCTTCCACGCCTCCAAAGAGACGCAGCGAGAGACGTTGACATCGAATTTTCTGGCACGCGGCGCGCTATGAAAAGAAAAGCGTGTTCATTCATAACGATCAGGGGGCGGGCGCCACAGACGCCGCACAGACTGTTGGAATTCGCTATTCGTGTATTCTTGTGGCTAGTATTTGGTTATTGTTAATGTGGTTACAAGTTGCAGATGTTGCCAATATGTTTGATTCCAGTTTTTGCTTTTTATAGTCGTTAGTAAAGTCGTTAGTCCAGTGGTGGCGAATCTTTTTGAATAGTCTAACAAGAGGAGTGCCTCACTTGTCCTTCTTAGGTTTTATTCCACAACAATTAAAAGAATTACATCAATACATCAATAATATACATAAAAATATTAAATTCACCGTAGAAATAGAAA
>JAODAC010083278.1:0-43762 GCA_027575185.1 Mimaenictus wilsoni | reverse complement strand
GTGATTTTGAGTGTGAATTTATAATAATAATAAATTCACACTAGTGGGGTGCCCACCCCGGGGACTCGAACCCCGTCTTTTTACGTGGTAAGCAGATGCTTTACCACTAGGCTGGTGGGCTTGTTTTCATATTTTGTTGAATATTAAATAGTTTTTTTTTGTTGAAAGAATAGGTATATATT
Organism: Mimaenictus wilsoni; assembly: GCA_027575185.1. NCBI lineage: Eukaryota > Metazoa > Arthropoda > Insecta > Coleoptera > Staphylinidae > Mimaenictus > Mimaenictus wilsoni. Next base: position 43,580 of record JAODAC010083278.1, on the reverse strand, counting down.
TCTTAAAGTCTTTTTTTAAGGACAACCCTTTCGAGTTAGGTTCTCTTGCTCGAGTATAATTAGTTTCTAGTCTTATTCTACATGTATACCAATTTTCAAGCAAATTCAAAGTTGTTGCTTCGAAGGACTATGCAAATAGTTGGTTGCATAGGAAGGCCCGTGTAGATTATCCTTTTGGAGAACTTAACCATTTTTGTGAAGGATTAAGAAGTGTGTCTGAGCCTCTATAAGCGTCGGCGCTACGAAGAGGATGTGAAGACAGTGGTACTCTTGGAAATCTTGGAGTAAGACGAATTATGTCACTTTGAGTGTTTGGTGACTGAAACCGTATTGACTTTAAAAGTTATAAAAATATTAAAACTAATTTCACTTCTCTTTCTGACCCCTGCGTAGTTCACGCGCCCGCGCTCACCATGTGATCGGCTGGTATCTAGCTGGTATGTCAAAAAATGGGGCCACAGCCAGATCCTCATATCAATAATAATATCATTAATATCAAGATGCTCATATCGCGTCAACGCGTCACACAAAACATAACCTCGCACCATGTTTACGTGTTTGTTTATTTTCACTAATTGTAAGTGAGCGAGATTTCACAAAATGATAAATACACAACATACAATATCTGAACCTATACTATAAGTCCTAGAAACACCTAAATACACTTGAGACAGACTGAAACAGACTATCCTTTTATTTCGCAATTTTTGCGACAGTATACCGACAACCATCAAAAGGCATACACGTATGTCAACCACCACCTTAAGTCTTCATCAATGCCGTGAACAATAACAATAAGAAATAAATTTGTTGATGAGTAAAACACTTTTTTCACAGTTCTACAAATATAATTTATTTTTGTTCAATGTACATTTCGGCTTTCCCCATTAATAAGACTTCTAACCTTGCCGATCGCACTTACATAAAAATTCCGCAATAACTTCTAAAATTTCAAATATTCTCCGGAAACTTAAATTAACTACGGCCTTTTACAATACTACCACACTCAGACTTCTAATCAACAATAAACTAAAAGAACCCGATTTATCCATCATTTATCCAACTCCGGAGTGTACCAAGTCAGCTGTGGGAATTGCCCCATGACTTACATAGGCCAAACAGGGCGGAATTTCAAACAACGCCTCAAAGAGCATTTAGGCGTAAATGTAATAAACCCGAATTGCCCGAATCACTTTATTTGTACCGGCCACAGATGTGACAATTCAAATTTAAAAATCCTACATTTGGAAAACAAGAGCTATAAACTCAATATTCTTGAGGTAATTTACATCCAACAGGCCATAAATACACATCACGATACTTTGCTAAACGACCACACGGACATCGCAATAAACACCCCACTCACCTAAAACATTGTACCTCTTAGTATTTAAGCTGCTTTTTGTAATTTCTGGCTTCAGTACCTGATGGTGGCGAAAGCCGAAATGTACATTGTACAAAAATAAATTACATTTGTAGAACTGTGAAAAAAGTGTTTTACTCATCAACAAATTTATTCAACATGTTCTATCAACAAGTGACAGAAGACTCTTTCAAATATAATAAAAAATAAAACACACAACTATCTTCAGGACTTTTCACGTGGCAAATCAGTAAAATTGGACATTTATCTCCCAAGTTGAAACACTACACACATTTAGAAACAAGAAAAGTTAAAATCGGATTGTTAGGAAAATTGTAAAATCGCACAAAAAGAGCGAAGATACTTCCAATCCGTATTGGGCAAAATAATCGAAACAATCATGAAAAAAAGAATTTGGTCTATTGTCAGCCGCAAACTTTCTGCTGTCCAGTTTGGATTTAAGCCTCTCAATTCCACTATCCACCCCCTATTTATCCTTACTCACAACATACAGATATCGCATCTACAAAACAGACACACCTCAGCCCTGTTCCTAGACATCAACAAAGCTTTTGATTCCGTATGGCATATGGGAATTCTCTATAAGATGTCCTTGATAAATATACCCACCTATCTAATCCAACTTACAAATTCATTTCTTTCTAATAGAATGCAACAAATAAAAGTTAATAACACTCTATCCCACCCCTTTACTCCATCTCAAGGGGTCCCCCATGGTTCCCCCCTCTCTTCATTGTTGTATACCATTTTCTGTTTCGACATCCCCCAATCTGCATTATCCTCTACATATATCCAACAGTACGCAAATGACACAGCCATAATATCACACAGCAATTCCTTGAATAAAAGCTGCGAACAACTGCAATCGCACAGAGATGAGGTAAACAGTTGGCTTCAAAAATGGCATCTTTCCATTAACGAGAGAAAATGTCAACTATTACTTCTGTACCATCGAATAAATGATAACTCTCCTAATATATCCTTAAACCGATCTTTAGTCCAATCGTCTCCTTTTATAAAATATTTAGGAATAGTGTTCGACTCCAAACTTTCATTCAAAAGACATACATCAAACATTAAGGCACAAGTTATAGCTAGCACGAAGCTTAACATTTGCAAATAAAGGGATTTCGACAAAGACTGCAACAAAAATCTATAAAACAATTTGCAGGCCTCTTCTTGACTATTCGTGCATACTAATGGCTAATACTAATAAAACCTTCCTAAAGAAAATAAGTACTGCGGAGACAACTTCGCTTAGAGTCATTACCAAACTTAGGCATCCCAGAAATCATTTACATAATCCCCCAAATTCATTGCTTTACGAAAAATGTGCTATACTCCCCATAGAACACCGTTACCTTGAATTGCAGGAGAAGTTCAAAATGAAAAGACAAAACTTTTCAATTGTAAATGACGCTTGCATACGATCCACCATCCCAAATCCACCGAAATTCAAAACACCTTCACATCCTCTACACCATCATTACTACAATATGAATTAGAAATGCTGTTTAATTTCTATTAAACGTCTCTACTAAAGGTTTATGTTCATTTATTTTTATTTTCTTTTGGCTTGTTTGTAATTCAAATTTTTCATTTATACCTTAAGACCTTAAAGGTCGATAGCCATTAAAATATATTTATTATTATTGTAAAATCGCATTCTCAAGTTTACTCCCCAAGTTAAGCACCTTTACACAAGTTTTACTTCAATAATATTTGAATAAAACATATCTAATATAAGAAACATAATGAAAACAGAATTATAGATGTTTTTCAAAGATTTTCTCGATAAAAAAAATGTGCAAGTGTCCGTTAAACATTGAACATTAAACATTAGCATTTCCATCTCCAAACAAGTGCTAAGCACTTCCAATTTCTGATAAACATCAGCGTTAAAACGGTATAAATTCGACGCGTTATCAGCGTCCATCAAAAAATACGAAAATAACCTGGTAGAGTTGCGCTGCCAGACGATTTCGAAAATTTTCTTCCAAAACTGCCCTTTTCGAACGAACACCTTAAGCGTTCGAGCGAACGCTGAAGGTGTCGCCGCACGTGTAAAAATTATAGGACTGCCAACACATTAAAAAGTTTAATTTCGAAATAATGGTGCGCTTCCACCTGCCAGTGTAGCGAGAAACGTGAGGAAAAGAGCGAGGAGCGTCCCGAAACTGAAAGATGTGCACAGCAGCACAGCAGTCAGCTCCGTCGATAGATTGTCTATTATTTCTGTACGGGCATTTGGCACGTTGCACTATAATTAATATAAAAATTATACGTCCACTTAAGGCATCGGCATTTTATTTCGAGCCGGTGCGCGGCGCTTTTGGCCCGAGCGCCTTTTGTTGAGGCGCGGTGTGTTCAACGAATTGTTTTTTAGGGGCGGTTTGTGCTTTCCAGTCATGTGGGTTTGTATACGAGTATGTGTGTATATATGTGTTTGTATTTATGTATATGTATGTGTGTATTTCTGAGTATATGAGGATATATGTAGGTATATGTGAGTATAAGTGTGTAAAGTGCAGAGTGTAAAAGTATGAGTGTGTTTGAAGAAGCGACAAGCAAGAAGAAAAGGTCGGCAAGCATTAGCCAAGGGTTTCTCGCTTTCGGTTTGGTTCCACCACGCCCACTTCGGTTTACGAAGCTTAATCGATTCGTTTTTTCGGTTTAATCGTTTTAAACTTATACAGGCCAGGTTGAGAAGGAATGTAAAATCGAAAAAATAATCCGGGGCTTTTTTAAGTTCAGGGTGCGTAAACCTAAGCGCTGATCGTAAACCGTAAAAGTTAACTTTTATTTTATCTTCGTATTTTCCGAAAAAGGTCTCCTTCGACTTTTCGTTTTTGTTCGTCACAAGAAAGTATCAACTATATCAATTTATTCTATTGATTCGTATGAAATCATTCAAAGAAATCCGGTACTCTGATAGAAAATCGGATGAAAATGGTAGATTCACAAAATCGAATACAATAATATTTATACTAAATTGAAGAATATGAAATGGGGAATAAACTGATATAGGTAGCACTCTGTACATATCATGGATAAGGGTGAAATACCTCTATTGAAGTTGACAAATTTATTTAAAACTGCATATTTTACGAACAATATAAAAGGGTATTTATTTTAAAGTAAAAGAAATAATATTAATATCATGAGAAAGTAGAAGAGTTGCGGAATATTATGCTGTTCGTTTCATCTTGATAGCTTCATGTATAGCGTAGAAATATATTAAATAAAAATCTTCTTCAAAAAGTGTGAAAAGTGCGCACTATCGTATCGCATTTTTCGAGGAGCAAATTTATCTAACAATTTTGATTATTAAATATCAAGGTATTACAATGAAACAAACGTCAAAATGTTCCCGAACTCTTCTAATTTCTTACTGTTAAAAAAATATTTTAATCTCTTCAAGATAAAACTGCTTTAAACTACTGTTAAAATATTCAGTTTTATGTAAATTCAAATCTCAAATTCAATAGGATTTTCACACTTATCCGTCACAGGAAAAATATGCCAACTATACCAATTTATTTCCCTTTTCATGTACTTTATATGGTGTAAATATTTTTTGTATTTGATAGTGTAGAGCTGCCATATTTATCCGGTTTTATTTCAGTGTATTTTGCTGATGTTTTCATACTAATTAATAGTCGAAGTCTTCATATCTGCGATACATGAGACACATACGCCTTTTCGCCGGTAACTCTTTATTGTAGCAACAAAACCTTTAATACTTTTAATAAAAAGGTTAACAACGAAAAAGAGTAAGGTTAGTCTCATCTGTGGCAGATATTAAGACTTTTACTGTTGATTGGAATGCAAAAATCGTGTACGACGTTAAAAAAACGGATGAAAATGGTAGATCCACAAAATCTAATACAATAATATTTATACCAGATTGAAGTATATGAAAAGGAAAATAAATTGATATATATGGAATACTGTACATATGAGAGATAAGGGTGAAAAACCCAATTGAAATTCAGATTCGCAATTATTTAAGACTGCATAATTTAATAGTTAAGTAAAAGAGTTTTATCCTGAAGTGATTGAAATAATATTGATATCATGAGAAAGTAGTTATATCCTGAAGTGATTGAAATAATATTGATATCATGAGAAAGTAGAAGAGTTGTGGAACAGTTTGATAATCGTTTCAATTTGATGGCATCATATTTAGTGCTGAAAAATCTTAACCAAAATATCAAATTTTCAATTTTCAATGTTCAAAAATTCTGAATAGATCGCGAGCTTTTGTCTACTGTGCACTCGTCTTTTTTAAGGAAATTTCAGGTTTTAATATAATTTATAATGAAAGAACTGCCAGCACTTTATCAAAGCAATTTATTAACATTTGTAAAATAAGAACAGAACAACAACAAGGAAAGAAAAACGCGATAACACGATTATTTCGTATTTCGGTTGAATACACAGGCAAATTAATTGTAAATGTTTTCGCTCGTAGTTCGTTTTGTTGTGTGCGCATTGTTTCGCCGGTGGTAAAAAACAAAAGATTCGTATTTATTTTGCATTACGAGCGTTGGCCCGCAACGGCGGGCACGCAATGCACAGATTTATAATTTCGCCTGAATTTCAGCGGGGTGGAAAGCAAGAAAATACGAATATGAGCGTATACGTATACGAATTCTCTAGGTATACGCAATTTTCTGCGCTTTTGAAATACCTGCCGACACGAAGAGCTTTCAGGTATGGTAAGGTTGGGTGCGTTGGCGGCTGTTTCAATGCGCGATTGTGTCAGATAAAAGATCCGAAGCGTTTAACATGCGATACGTTCGGCTAAAATAAATAATCACATGCACGAAACAACGCGCCCCCACCGTTGGTACATTTGCATTTCGCGTCAAGGGAGGGCGAATAATACGAAAATTATGATAGAAATTGATAAAAGGGACTGAGGGAATGTGTAAATATTAGATTTTAAATTTACGAGAGACATGCAATGTTGGACTATCATATTGTATTGATTTTTTGTGGGGATTTTATGTAGGTAGTTGAAGGCGTTCTATTGGGTTTATTTTGTGTTTTAATTAAGAATTTTTATGGTTTTATTGATACAATCATTGAAGAAGAAGTTATTGCTTTTTTATTTATGTTCGTAAGCATTTGTTTTGTATTTTTGGACGTTTTATTCATTTTATGTTAGTTATTGTTCTTGGAATTCAAGGTTTTTCGTTGAAAATTTGAAAATAAGTTATTGCATGAATATTTGAATACTAGGAACACTTAATTGCTTGTTTTTTTTTTTTGGGGGGGGGGGAGGAACAATTTATATGAGGAGATACGTTATCACGTACATCGAACAAGCAAAGTGAGAGAGGAAATAAGACAGGATATTTTAAGAGTAATTTGAGACTAAAATCATAATGCTCATTGAAAATTTGATTAGAAGATTGCAGTGGACAAATAAATTACACAGAAGATAATGTTTAACGTTACATAAATGAGTCCCCCCAAAACACAGAATTAAGTGTGTGGCATCATCTGAAAGATCATATTTTTGTGAGATTTTCTAGCCCAACTTCGAAATGGTCAGAAAAATAGTCCAAAAATTTTCAGAGTGACGTGTAAATGTAAATATAACGGCGTATAAAAGGGTCCCCCTCAAGAAAACAATGAAGTGTATGTGATCATATGAAAGAAGGTATTTTTATGTGTAATTTAAGACAAAAATTATAATGCTCGCGAAAAATTCTCCAGAATATTTCAATGGGTACATAAATTCCATAGGAAATAATGTTTCATGTCACATAAATGCCCCCTCCCCTCCCCTAAACTACTAAGATTTATGTACGTAGTCATATCTGAAAGATCATCTTATTACATTTTTTTTTATCCAAATCTGTAAATGCTCACTGAAATATAGAGCAGAAATGCTCAGAATGACATGTGAATATGTAAATGTAAATATAACGTCGTACAAATGGGCCCCCTAAAAACAAGCAATTAAGGGTATAGTATCATCAGAAAGAGGATCTTTTCGAATGCAATTCAAGATTAAACTCGAATTGTTTGAGTTGATATTTGCATTGTTTAGCGGTCTTTGGCGCTGGGTCAATTTAAGACACATTTTTCTAGAAATCGTGCCACTGCGCATTGCCTCGTGCATAATATGCGCAACCCTTGAGCGACTCATGCCAACGTCACTAAAAATAATAAACCACAAAGGGTTAAAATAGGTTAAACATAAAAATAGCCTATCTCTCAAGATGAAATAATTCACACATCTTTAAAAAAAGACCGTAAAAATTGGATGGTTAGTTTCCGAACTATACGCCGCGTAAAATCAGCTGGTATTCATAATTCATGCGTGCGTATATAAGTCAATCTTCAATATACAAATTAATCAAAAAGAATCAAGTATCGTTAATATTTATATGCATGTATTTCGCATTTTAATTAGTTATGTACAATACACATGAGCATTTTCTCTAAAATTATATCACATTGACTTTCAGTTAATTAATTGCTAATAAAACTTAAATTTACATAATTTTATATACATCTAAACTCTAGCTATGGAGGAACAATACCATATACATCGTTACAAAGTCTAACTTTTTTTAAATAATTAAAGTATTCAGCAATCAGTACATGTACATAGATATTAAGGTATTAGGATGTATAATAGGGAATATTATAGTTTTTTTTTTCTATTTTTGAGATCACCAAGTTGGAGTATCATAAATTATGTTAGACATTTCTTTCATGTTTGCCTTACAATTGCGTACAGGGATCAGACTTAAATCATACCGAGCGTAAGGCAAGCTGGGGTACTCGTAGAAGATCCTCGGTTGGTGGCACACCGATATAATGATGATAGTAGCCTATTGGTGGGATGAACAGAGGTTGAGGGATGTCACAGTAAGGGGCCCATTGCACGTAGTTACGTGTGAGGTGAATTTCCTGCTTGGCTTCCGTCGATCGTGGTTTGTCCGGTGAGATGAGACTCTCGATGGTGAAGGCCCTTTTCGGGCGGGTTTGCTTAGTACTTGTTTCCGTAGCTCCGATAACAGGGGATGGAATCCGTGGCGGTGTAGGTTCAAAAGTTACACTAGCCCCTGGTGAGGTTGGCGAAGTGGCAGCCGAAGGTGGCGGCTCGTGGTTATCCGTCGGAGCAAAGAAGAACCGATTGATGTTGGCCAAGGCGGCTAACTCACTGTCCAGAGTATCTTTATCGTTCTTTAAGAGCTTAAACCTCTTGCGACGGCGGAGCAGACTTCCATTCTCGAACATATCAAACGCAGCAGGATGTAGAGCCCAGTAAGCTCCTTTTCCGGGACGGTCAGGCCTCCTTGGGATCTTGATAAAGCAGTCATTGAATGAAAGATTATGCCGAAGAGAGTTCTGCCATCGTTGGGTGTTTCTACGATAGTACGGAAACCGATCGGTGATAAAACGGTAGATATCTGATAGTGGCAGCATCTTCTCCGGGGAGCTCCAAATCGCCATCGCCGTAAGGGATATATACGAATAAGGAGGTTTCTGATCACCGTAAGTCTCCCGAGACGGACGCGGCATGTTGAGAGAGTATAAACCACACAATCACTTAGAAATCACAATCACACGACACCAAATATGCAAGATGCTGTGGATGCTCCACGACCTGCGTTATTGCTCTTCGACTTTCGACTTTCAACTGTAGGCAAGGATGTTGGAAACTGGATACTCAACTCTCTTCTCTCGCAGCTGGGCTACGATTGGTGGATGCAATTCAATGGCCCGTCGGCGTACACCTGCAACGCCTACCGATCCCTTCCCAAACATCCCTTCCAAAAAGTCGTTGCAACGCCCAGAACCTGATCGACTAAAGTGGGAAGGCCCACACAGTCAACCCGTTCTGGGGGCTTATTTAGGTGGAGTAGGGATTGGATGCACAACAAGCATGCCATAAACAAAGTTCTCAGGTAATATACAAGCACACTGTGCCGCCACTAAATAATAAATAGCAGGTGAGGCGAACAAACTGCTCGTCCGACTATATCATCATAATTAAACAACTACCAATCGTTTTATACAACGATGTACGAACAGCGCGACGTGCCCCGACCATGCGCTCGTGTAAAATGCTAATGGCATAATGGCGTTTTGTGTAATTTATGAAATTTATGAAACTACACTCTCGGACGTGAGCAATAAGACAAATTTATATCGTTAGCATTTGTCATTTTTCAATTATATCACTTTCAATAAAAGTGCGCTCTAACAATACGTGTTTTACATTGCTTTTTGTTGAGATTTCGAAATGGTAATTCAATTCATACTTCCCACGATTGAAACACTAACCTTATTAGCAGTACAACAGTGTGTTGAAATTTATTTAATTTTAGTTTTCATTTATTACCGTAAATGTCAACTATGCAGCGAACTATATGTGATAAAAGAAAGGATAGAAATGATGACACTATTCACAACGAATTTTCAAACGCATTTTTCTCAAATCTGTAACCAAAATATCTCGAAAACCACTGGCCATAGAATTTTTTTATTGGTTTCGTTTTTTACGGGCATAATAAGAACGATTTTTCCTTGAAAATTACTACTAAGCTCAATCGCTCAATGAAAATGGTTCTCAAAGAGTCAATTCCAAAGTGTATGTTATAAATTTGAAATAAATCTATTCCCAAAAATACACTCTCTCTCTCTGTCTGCTGATATCATTTTAACGGTGCTTGATCTCTGCATGAGAACATTTCTTGCAATATGTTATTGAATTTTATATTAATTCTTGGAAAAATCATTGAATAAGCACCTCCACGGACCAATTCCAAAAATATATTAATAAATTTGGTATCAATATACTCCCGAGAGCACTCTCTGTTGATATCGTATATAGATCTGTCTGATAGGGACACGATACGTATTTCGCAATATATTATTAAATTTTATATTGATTCTTAGAAAAATCAATGAGTATGGTCCTCAAAGGGTAAATTCTAAGATGTGTGCAATAAAATTGGTATCAGTCTACTCCTGAGGATACTTACTTTCTAATGATATCATTTTAGCTCTCTTACTGGTGCACGATATCTCTTTTTGCAATATATTGTTGGATTTCATATTTTTTGGAAGTCAATAAAATTTAAAAATGTATCAGCAAACAATTGCAAAAGTAGCTATTATTCACTAACATAAACTAAATTTGTATGTTGACATCTGAAACATTGATGTTATGAACCAAAATTTACCAGATATATAAATTTCTGATAGCTGAAAATGATATTGAATAAGCGTTTCCCATCACTGCCAATAAATATCGACAAATTAAAAGTAAAAGAAACATTTTTTCTTAATGCTATGTGTATTTGCTCTTTAAAATCGAAATTAGGTTCCAAGAAAGTAATTACAATATTGTTTTCTGATATTATAACCTTATTTTATGTTTAATTCCATTAAAATATACAAAATTACTCTATCACTTCATTCATATCTAACAATAGCTTACATAGTAAAATATAATAAAAATATAAATGGTATACAAATTTAAATAAAATATATACGGTAAAACTACATATTAAAGAAGATACGCTTAAAGTCACAGAATTTTCGCAAACGTCGACGTCAATTCCATTCATTGGCTGTCGTCGTTATCGTTGAATTTCATTTTATTGCCCTCCTCGTACTCCTGCAAACGAAAAAGACTGGAGCAGAACTCAATAAATTACGTATTTAACGGTGCGCATTTAAATTGTCGAATGGCGGTGTTAAAAGTTAACAATCACCGCGGCGGTGTAAAAGAGCACGCCTCGAAAAGCCCTTTTTCCTGCTCTCAGCGCAGCGCCGGCGACGCACGCGTCTATTCAACCGCACCACCGGCCATTTCGCCAGGTCGACGATGTATACTTACATTCAGAAATTGCCGGACAGCAGGTGCTAAACACCGCGAGCACTCGATCTTGCCGACGCCGCTGGAGTCCACCACGCACTTGCACTTCTGGCAGGGGCTCACGTTCATCCGCTTCACCAACGCGTGCGCCCACAGAGCGCTGCTCTCGTTGGTTTGCATCAGGCGCAGATTGAAGATGGTGCCGTTCGTGGTCAACGCCAGCCCGCCGTACATGTCGTCGATTTGATTGATTATCTGCGTGTTTAACAAAAAGAGGATGTAACGCAAAAAAAACAGGGGCATACATTTGGTCATAATTTGCTCCATTTTTAGTTTTTTATCTGCCTTTAGCTTGGTTTTAACTCCTCTCAACTTCGTTTTATCTTCATCATCAGAGCTGAGCAGATGAAGTTTAAATATGTAGAGGTTAAAAACTTACCTGATTGACAGAGACGGTCGAATTTGATGGCTTGCTGATGGCATCATTTACATCAATGCCCAAAACTGCGGAATTATGCCTAAAAGGTGATGGTTTCAACGTGTGAAGCGTGATATCTTTCTCGCCGAGCATGTTGTAGATGTCTGGAGAATTTCCAATATCTGTAGCAGTTTCACATTGGGCTAGGATGAAGAGTTTTGGGACACCAACGCGATATTCCAAATTGGAGGCATACTTTATCGCGTCTATTCCGGTAAATTTATGTTTTGTCTTCAGTTTTGTGCCATTTCTGTGGGTAAAAATTCAGATTTAAGTGGTTTATTGTTTAGTTCAGAGACTCTTAGGACAAGGAATTCTCTAGAATATCAGGGAGGCTATATTTTAATCTCCCTCTGCAATAACGTATTCATTAAAGAATCCTTTCGCGGGTGTTCACCATGTGGGCGGAGCGGAGAAGAAACGCATATGAGTCGATGGAGCTATCTGAGATGGTGATCCGTTGTACAGGAACCTATGAGAGGAAATTATGTGGGGTAGAGGCAGAAGGTAGAAGAAGAGGGTAGGCACAGTAGGATCATCTACAGCTACAACCCTACATTTTAATGGATACAGATGATTGGGCGTAAACCGGAATACCTTAGTGCCGAGAACTTGACCAGGGACGAGAAAGTGTTGATGACAAAGACGAGGTGCGGGTCGGAAGAAAGGTGTCGTAAGGTTCAGATTAGGTCCGAGTATATAAATACATAGAAAATTTGACCCAAGACTTCAAAAAGGTTCTCTATCACTGGTCTAGAGTATGAAGCCTAGAGTCTAACATTCAATTAACCTGATCTTAACCATTAGCTCATTCCTATCACTAAGTTTATCACAAGAAATATCACAATGAACTACTTACATTTTAGATTGAATATAAACCTTATCACTAGACGACCAAATATCCCCATCATGCGTATGAAGATGTGGCTTGGGGAACACCCCACCACCATAACCGACCATAGCAAATCGATTTCTAACGAATTGCTTCATCATCAGCTCTCTATCCAGGGCAGCTGGCAACGCCCGCGTCACCGAAGTTGTATTAAAACAATCCATTTCCGTAATAAAAACGACATCCACCGTTCTATTATTATGTCCATCAAAGATCTCCTCGTTATATCCTATGTGGTCTTTACAGGTTACTACAAAAAAGAACATTAACCATCTTCTTTCTCATCAAATTTAATTCTATTCAAATTTTACCACAAATCTCAGGCATATCAATGGCAATCCTCGATTGTTTACACTGATGAACATAAGCTGCAGCCGGTTCACAGGGTTTCACAAATGGACTGGCCATCAACTCATTGTAACACATCTCATAATATGGATGTGGATCAATCGCATGGAAACAATTCTTCAACGGTGATTCAGTATGCTTGAACCATAAACTACACAAGCCATCAACATAACGAGATTTCGACTCTTCATGAATCGGTGTCTCAATTATATTGCAGTGATCTTCTTTCTGTAGTTGCCAACTTTTCAGAAAACCAGGTAAACCATTCGTCTTATCAATCGCCATAACATCGGTATATTGTTCATTATCCAACGTCCCAAGAAGACCAGCCGTCTTACCGAACAACCAACTTGATAATTGTATAGTGCAGTAGTTGTAGTGGAAGTAACAGACGAGTTTAAACCCTTTAGAACTCTCAGCAATAATATTTTTCTTCTCACGAATGATAGTGAGATGCCTTTCTATAATTGGTAACTCTACCCGTTGTCCATCCATGGTTACCTTGTCTTCAGAGAAGATTTCAAACACCTTATTGTCCGATAAAATTTCATAGGATTTTAAAATTGATCCTGTGGTGTTCCTATAGTTCACAATCAGTGAAAATGACTTGGTCCTGAAATCACTTGCAAGGAGATAACTGCAGTTACTCAGAAAGCTATAAGTCCGTCCGTTGAAGGTTGTATATTGCGACTGACCAATCATCATCGCGCGATTCATGGTAATCGGAGCAATAGAAGGTTCGTACATATCAACCACAAAATTCTGAAGCATATCGATAAGATCATAACGGCTCTTGTAAAATTTGATAAATTGTTGTGACTTTCCCTGTATCTTTTGGTACAAGGGATAGTTGGCAAAAGACGGGGATTTATTGAAAGCAGTCCATTCAACAGGCAATGGTTGACTTATCTCAATCAATCGATTCTCTGGTTTAAACACATAGTTCTTCCAAAAGGGGTAGTGAACATTTTCAGGGGTCCCATAAGATTCGTCCATGTCCACGAAGGAGAGCACGTTATCCACATCACTTGTAAGCTTCTTTACACCGTTCTTAATTGCTTGGGTCATATTGTTATAGTGCCATATCCAGATTGTCTTGTGATAAATCCGATTTGCATGCTCTCTGACCTCGACCACTGCTGGTAGCTGCTGCAGACCGTCATACTTTCCAAAAAGAGCATCACCTACTGCGTCCAGGTATGGTTTGTAATGATCCAGTAAACGTTTGACGTCCAAGATAATTGTTTCCAAGATCTCCTCGACCACATCAGCAACCGGGTCCAACATTGTAATAAAGTGTAATTCTTCAAGCCAATTTATGTAGGAATGATAGACGGAGCACATTGATTTTATTTCACGTAGATTGGCTATATATTGTTGTATAGAGTCAATTGTATCTAAAAAATGATAATCAGATAAAACAAATACTGATCAGAAACGAAGAAGAAGAAACAGAAGAAGAAGTAGGTACACTTACCAATGACAGCAATTTGTAACAACATCAATCTCTGTTCAATATAAGCAATAAAATCGTCTACTAAAGTCAAAAACGGATCAAAGAACTCCTCAATCTGATATTCAACATCTCCCACATAATGATCAAAGTCATCTAGCAGTTTAACCACCACTGTTTCCATATCTTTCAAAGATTTCCTAGCTGTGTTTATTCCAGTCTTCAGAATCGCCTTTGCATCAACTTTGATATTCTGAATATTCCTAAGATTCTTCGTGGCTAGGTGTATCTCCAAATTTGCAGCGTCAAATAGAATTCTGAGGGACTTGAACGTACTCTGGACCACATGGTCTAAGACCTCATAGAAGAAGGTTAAATTTTGTTTGAGGAAGTCTATAAACCCTTTAAAGTCTCTCCCGGAAAGAAGACGACACATTTTCTTCAGACTATTTTGACAGACATCACGCCTTTGTAGCTGTTGGATAGACTTCTGTATATCCGTCAGAGTTTGATTGATAAAACCCTTTTTGATCTCAACATAATCGGTTATTAATTCCTTCCCAATATCGTCATGTATAACATCAATTAACTCCTTTCCCATAGCTCCGATCACATAACGTAGGTCATTATACTCATCAAGGATTGCTTCATGGAAGGGAGCATAGAGGTTATCCTTCCATAAAAATTTCATCCAGAGTAATTGGGATGTGTTCAGTTTGATTATCGCGAGGGCGTCTAAGGATGTATGACCGTAAATCTCATGACCAAGTTTAGAAGTTATTTCCTTTTCACTTGGCATTCCAGCGTAAAAGACATAATTCCGACTGGTACCATAGGCAGCCATTAGACTAACAGAAGGTGTATCCTTCTGGAAGTTGTAGGTACATTCAAGATTTAAAGGATCTTTATCGTTTATCTCAATATGAACCAGGAAACCATGTCGTTTAACACTCGTGGTTGAGGTTGCTACTAAATTAAAACGATTCCGTCCCGTAATCACCTCCGTATGAACCCCAAACTTTTTATGGTACACCTTAACCAACCCTTGTATAGTCTCGATCTGATTCGTGTCGAAGTTCTTGTATCGCAAGGATACACTGCCATTAGAAAACTCGTCTATTCTAAATGCATTAAAGTAGACCTCATAATCTACCTTTGAAGTTGGGTGTTTTAGAATAAACACCCTATCAGTGATGACCCCTTCTTTGGGACTTTTTTGAATTTTGTTGTAAAGCATTGAAAACTCGATAGTTTTATCCGGTTGGTCTGAGTAAGTGAAAGTTCCATGTAGACTTGAAGGAATCGTTCGGAAGGCAGACATATCAATCCTTAGAGTCAATGGGTGTGGCAGCATGGTGCTGATTACTGATGACGTTAGAGTCCCGGGCGTAATTTCGGTATTAAATAGCAATTTTGTTGGACGGCTGTCACGAGCCCATTCAATTTCAACGCGATTATTTAGCTTTGTTATGGCTGTAGTGCAGTGCTGGGACAGTTGGACTCTCCCTAGAGGGGTGTAAAACTTCCGGATTGCTGTCACGTGGTAGACATCATCAGCAATAGAGACATTAGCATAGTATGACGCATATTCCAAGTTTAGATCATTCCAAATTACGTTCAGAACGTTGGATGTTTTGTTTGTATGGTGTTTCGCCGTTAATTGATTGTCGGCCAGGTAGATCTCTATCTGATCAGAGTCTAGCATAGCACCTAAAGCTGTACTATCCGCTCTTTGAAGATCCCAGATGAGTTTCAAGAAATGATTACCAGATCTTTGAATCGAAAATGGATGGGTTCCGAAATGAACCAATAAATCTAAGTTATTGTCTTCAAATCCAGCGTAGAACATATACACTTTAGGAGACACATATCTATCAAACTCTGGGAATGTATCCAGAAAGACAGTTTCCTCTCTTGTTGGATTACCTATGATGATATAAACTTGTCGCGGTGTGATGTTCAGGCAGCCAATGTAGGAGTTACTATTATAATGGGAAATCACTTGGATAGAACTAATCTCTGCAGAGAGGACAAACCCGAAATCTCCACTTATGTCCAACTGGTTTGTTATTACATTAATATATCCATCAAAGCCTTCAGGAAGGGATTGGACCGTCACATTGATACTAGCAAAATCATATCCCTGAATAACAAATGGGGAATGTACACTATAAAGTAAGTCCAGAGCACTTGCGTTATATTTGTACAGGAAAGCCATCCCAAATGGTTCCACATTACCAGGATGAACCAGCAGCAACTTAACTTCCCCATGGTTATTCGTAAAAGACTGTCTGTACAAATATCCAAAATGTTCATAACCTTGCAAAGGAGTCTTCACATCAATATGAGACATATCAGGATTCACATGTAGGCTATAGTTACCATTGCCCAGTTCCAACTCCAAATCTAGAGTTTTGGTCATCTTAAGTAGAAGGAACTTAAACCGGTCATCCGGGAATGCAATTTGAATAGTTAAATAGTTCTGACGATTACCTTTGTCGATTAGCAGCTTAAAATTATCGTCCCCGCAGACAATTTCCGTTCCTATAATATTAGTATCATGTTTGACAATAAATTTGTAGGTCCGGTCGGGTAGGACGAATTCTAGGTGTGGTTTAAACTCCTTCGGAATATAAATCTTCCCGTAGAAACTTTCTAGTCCTTTAAGGAATGGTGTTTTGAAGTATGATTCGATATTTAGGAGAAATTGTCTCTTTTCAAAGACTGTTCCAGCTTCAGTTGGACCTGTATAATCCGAGTCTAACCTTAAAGCCACACCAAACACCCTACCAGTGGGCCCATTTTCCCAACTGATTGCAATGTCGAAGATCTTGACAAGGTTCCATTTTGGTGCCATAAACTGATAAGCTATCGATGAGTCGTCTATATAGTTCTTCCACAAAACACTCCTCTCACCATTAGTTAGTAATTCAAAGCTGACATCATGTACACTTCTAGCAAACAGATCACATTTAATTTCTTTGTTGTTTATCATTTGTTGGAATTTCACAGTAAATCCATGGACGTCGTATATCAGATAGAGAAGATCTGAGTGGTTCAAGGTAAACTCCATGGATTGACGGTGGTCCACTCGGAATTGCAACATTTGATCATCTTTCTCAAAGTAGACCATCAAAGTCTTGTCATTTTCAAGATTAAATTTAAACGCAAAGTTTTTGTCTGCTAATCTAATGTCCACATATTGATGTTGTTTGTTTAGAATCAGAGAGCAGTTTTGACTAATCAACGAAAAATTGGGATTACTCTGTTCAGAATTGAAGTTTACTTCGAACGGAATATAAAACTCGTTCTGTATTCTCTGGAAATTTTTGGAAACCATCAAGGATGTTAACTCTGTGCTAGTTGTCTGTGTTTGGACTTTATAGAAATGTTCAGATTCATCTACTATTAACAATAGGTTACCAGTTCCTGAATTTACATCAACTCTACTTGACCAGGTCTTTTTCAGTTTGTTGTCATTAATGAAAAACGTAAAACTTCTATTCAGAATTGCTACATCAAAAAATACGGGATACTTGTAAGCTCTGTAATTTTCAATAGTTATATAACTCATTGGAAGTGTCCCATTAAATTTATAGACCACTCTGAATGATTCCAGTTCATTGTTCTGATTATTCAGAATTAGTCCAAATGCTCCGGACCTTACAAAGAACAAATGTTGATAGTGCCAGACATGTGAAGCCATAACGCAACCATTTTGATTTAGTACCAAGGAGAATGTACTGACTGGTCCTAGCGAATTGACTCGTAGATCCACAAATTTCCTATTAAAGTTCATATGTACTAGCTCTTTATCTTTTTCATTCCTTACTTCTATTATATAGGCCTGATCCTGTGTTTTTGAAGGTTGGGCCTTCACTTGATAGGCCTTACGATCTCCAAAGTCAATCTTAAAGTAGTAACTTGATTCTTTAAAGTTCTGTTCGTTGACATCATACTTTAAACTTGCAATAATAGTTTGATTGACAGTTTCAATCCGTCCCCAGGGTTTACAGGCCACTTTAACAACCATCCCTTTGGTACTTGGAAATCCGTTTGCTGACACCTTAAACTCCTTTTCTCCTAACTTCCAGAGGTGATCAAATTGAACTCTGTCTTCTGATTGGTTAAAGGACGTCTGAGCAGCGACAGATCTAATTGGTTCGAATGTACTTAGAATAGTTAAGTTTATTCCATTGTGTTGGTCTCCCAGTATACCAATGAAAGACGTATCGATCTTATGGTCTGAGTAGTCCATATGAAGATATGTGAAACTGTGGAAAGTAGAACCTTTGATAAGAGTATTCGAAAAACTGATATGACCCATTTGTTTATCATTCTCCTTGAAGTACACATCAAAATCTACTCTTGGTCCCACAGTTGACGTTTCCCATTTACTTTCATATTTTTGCAAGTTTCTGTTGACCACCACCCAACCATGCTTCAAGGAGATGTTAGCTTTGGTAGTTATATTGTCAAATTCGCTACACTCAGGAAGATGCAGGTCCAATTCAATATGATCATCGTAGACTTGAGTTTTTACTGCAATATAATATCGTTCAGCATCTTGTTCTGAAGCTATCTCCATTTGAAGTTTTCGAGGAAGGATATTAAGGGTCGCCATTGCAGATTTCCCATTGAAGTTTGCTATTCCATTAATAGACATGTGACTTGCTGCCTTCGTTGACAAGTTCAGTCCAATGTTTGTATGTTTAAAGTCGTTTAGTTCAAAATCCAAGTCCATAAAAGTGGAACCATAGTTATAATTTGATTGTATATTGAAATTTAAGATATCAATGGAAGACAACGAGTTACAGACCATTCTGGACGGATTTAAGATAAATGTAAAGCTACATTCACTGTGTCTCTGACACGGGTACTTTATCTCCACATCAACATTAAGTTCATTATCATCGTGAATCGAATAAGAAGGTCTCAACTTGAAATTTAAACTTGGATCTATCTGAGTTTGAAACTTCAGGGTCCCATCAATACTATGCCGCCTTCTATTGTTCTCCCATCCAAGTTCTATAAGATGTTTGTGGTCCTTCTTGATTTTGAAATCAAACATTTCCCAAACTTCATGCATAGCCATAAATTCGACACCCAATGTGGAATTCCCCGGAATCAATTCAGGAGCTATCAATTTTCCTTTGTAATGAAGAACTTCGTTTCCCGAGTAGTTTTGTAACATCAAAGAAACTATATTTTCACCATCCCTTAAAATTGAGAATACATAGATCCCAGGTGTTTGGGTGACTTGTACGAAAAGACGGTATCTTCCTAAATAACTGGTTGTTCTGAGGGTTAGATGTCCCTCACTGGAAGACATCTCTAGGACGGTCTCACCCATGTATTCGATAATCAACATGTCATTATCACTTCTCCCGGTATTGATGGAAATGTAGTAGTTCCTAGCTTGTAACGCAATACCAATCTTCCTCTCATTCAAGGTGCAATCTAGACTTGTCCGACCCCAGCCTTCAATAGGTGTATACAGATTGAAGGTCGTCTGATAGTAACTCCCGAAATAATTCTTCAAGTCTAATCTGAATTTACGACCCTCCCATAAGGCTTCAGCCATGATATAATAGTCTCTTAAAGACCTAATATATCCATTTGCATTCAGCAGAAGAACACCATCAGGTCGTTGAAGCTTCAAAGACCATTTATCCAGTAAATTGATATCAATCTTAAAGACATGTCCATCTGAAGTCCCATTTCTGTAATAACCTTCACCAAGAAATACTGGCCATGTTGATACCTCAGACACATACTTAATTTCCTGAATTGGTACCTCAAAGTAATCCGAAGTCGCAAAAACCTCAACATTATCGAGTTTATGACTGACATTAAAGTAGTTCTTTGAAGTTTTGCTTGACAATTCAACACCCAGAGAACGGAAGAGATGGCCATCATGATTATGTATCCTTCCTGCAAAATCATCATGTGGGGTCTTCAAAAATACCTCCAATTGGTTCGGAGTATATTTAATATTAGATGAATAAACCTCATTGTTGTATCTTCCATTGATCAAACCTGTTATACGATCTCGATCTTCATTCCGGAAAAGTGATTCATACTGTCCATTTCCGAACTTCGAGTTAACCCCAAGTACAAGTTCGAAATGTTTCGGGGAAATATCATAGTTAAAAGTAGCGTTAAATTTCTCAGGAGTATTCAGTTCCCATGTAGAGTTAAATTTCCGGACTCCATTAAACTCCCAAACTATTTTGCCCAAAGCTTTTTTGTGCTTCCTGACGACAAATTTTGCCTGACGAACGTTGTTGTCACTCTGAATAGACAGATGGTAACCTTGGACGTTTACCTTCAAGCCAATATCAGTATCTAAATATTGGAAATGAAGATCGGCATTGGGGATATCGGCATAAGTCGAGGAGAGGTTACCAGTTAAACTGTGGTCATCAATCTGATATGATATCTTCAGATGTTTGTTGATCTTCTTGTTATCCCAAAGAAGATGCTTACCATCAATTGCGGCAATTAGGTCACAGTAAGATGGAAAATCACATTTGAACGTTAAAGATGGTAGTTCTGGGGAAATTTGCCTTTTATAGTGAAGCTGCCCATTCAAAGGAGATGTGGAATGAACTTGTATCTTCACCTCTTCCTGTTCCGAGTTCTGTCCAAGATAACTTGTTACATTGTAAGAATGTATCAAACTGTCAACTTCAAAGAAGTTATAGGAAGCAGAGAAATCAATTTCATTGGTAGTCCCAACTTTTCTTGTCCCATGACAGTTGTAGTCAATCTTTTTATCCTGAAGTTGAGCAAACAATTTTTGCCGAATTGAATACTTTTGAGTCACATAGTCGAAAAGGAGAACAAGTCGAGGTAGTCTGAGTTCAAAGGTATTTTCCCAATAAGGGTTTGAATGTATGTACTTGTTCACCAAAATATAATCATTGGGAAGTATAATTTTGGTGATACAATCTTTTTGGTTTCTCTCATAAGATATGTTTACTGGTGCAAACAGGTTTGATTCCACCAACCAATCTAGTAATCCCAACTGAGATTCTTCAAACTCTAGACGAATTTTACTAGTAATCGTACGCCCATTCCATTTTGCCATGATATTTGATAAGAGTGGGTCTTTCGAGTTTGTAATGATAAGGGTAGCATTATTATCCAATAGTAGAATTGAAGAAGTCACATTCATATTCAGGAAAGGCATGATATCTCCTTCTATTTTCATCTGTAGGAGGTCTTTGTTTTCAGGTCCTTGTATCTTAAAGTTCTCCATCAGTTTACCAAGAAGTAGACTATGGGTAAAATAGACGTTATATCTTCCTGTCATTGGTGACATCAGATCCAACCAACAGGTGGTGGTCTCGTCGGTGTTAGACCAACTCAGGGTAATCGAGTTATTCTTTTTAAATATATCAACAGTGGTTGATAAGTAAACTGTTTCTGCCTCAGTTACCACAGAATACTTAAGAATACTTTGTTCGATACCCTGGAAGGGAGTATTAATCACAATTAAGGAGGTATCTCTTTTGAAGTTATACATGGCGGTCATGTTCTTCTTCTGCCAGTTTAGAGCAAATTTCATATCGCTAACCACATCATCGTCATCATTTAACTTGAAATAGCCAAAAATGGGTTCAATAGTATTGGTCGCTGACTGTATTCGGAAGTAAGAATCAATATGATCTCCTTTAACCAACCACTGGGAATCCCCTTCGATAGAATGGTCATTATAATCAAAAGCTGCATTTGAACGGTATTCAGATTGAAATTCATCATTCTGATAACCATTTTCATAACCCAATAGTCCAACGTTATTAGTGTGCGATAGACTAGCACCGACTTTCAATATTTCAGGCAGGGTTGTATTCAACTGAAGGGTTCCTTTAATATGAGAGTCACTTCTCGAACCAGCTACAAGGAGATTTATCTGATGGGATCTCCAAGACAGGCCAGACTGGGGAAACATATTTAATTAAACAACTATGTACGCACTAGACTGTAGGACTTACCTGGACATCAAAACTATCACTGACAACTGCATATTGGAGGTTAAACTGTTGTTTTTCAAGATATCTGAACGGGGTCTCAAGTTCCCCGAACCAAATACCTCCATCATCGTAGTGTTTGTTACCAACTTTGAGATAGATACGCTGGGATACTTCAATTCCCCAGGTTACATTCATGACCACCTGAGTTCGTCTACAAGAAGTTTGTTATTAGACAGCTTTAAAACGTTAAAAATGTTAGTTCTATAGGACAATTCTTTGAAGGTACTTACACGAATAAGATATTAGTACTTATCTTCTGATTTGGATATTCAATATCAACATTATACAATCCTTTAAAGTCATTCTGACTATAAGAAACCAGAAACCTTTGGGATTCATCACGGTCTTTATCCCAATACACAACCAAGTCAAACTTTTCATAAGGTAACATTAACTTAGCTGCGACTTCAAAATGCTGATGAATGTTTAAGGCCACAGCTATATTGACAAATTCATCGGTAGTTGCTCCATTCACAACAAACAATTGCTTGTCATTCGCCTGAAGAGACATCGCCAGAGAGGCCTCAATCATATTAAATTGACCTGTATAGATTGATTCCTTTGTAACAACCTTGGATATACTGAGCAAAGTTGTATGAGACTTCTGGATATTGCTGGTGATCAACCAGGGTGTCCTCCATTCGCCAGTAGTTTCCGGAAGGTCCAGAGTACAGTTTAATTTATGATTTTGAACCTCCCCCAACGAAGTATTTCTATAGTCTCCTCTAATAGTCAGTAAGACTATTTCCACGGTGTAGGTCGCATAGCGACAAGTAACATCAAAGTTGTAAATTTTATTCAGTTCCTTATTCAGGAGACCATCAATCGTCCATTTTCTCTTTGAATAGTAAAGAAGGACATTGACCGTATCTTCAGTTGATTTTGATAGATACTCCACAAGGGCTTCAGATCTTTGAATCTCGCTAACTTTAAGTAAAGCATGACTCTTGAAATGTTTCTTGGACATTAGGAATTGAAGTTTGCCCTGATAGTCTATATTATTCTGAGGAGATTGTAAATCGGCCAGAAGGAGTATATTTGGTTCCGGGTCATAGAATCCTTTATCCAGTTTTAAGATCTGATGAGTCCGCCATGTTGTCTCAAAGAAAGTAACCTCAGCTGTGTTGTTGAAATAGAGAAGACCCCGTTGATTCATCCATTCCACTTGTGTATCATACTTAGACCATTCTGACGCTTCAAACTTCAGAAGGATATGATTCTTATTCAAAGCCTCGCTGAATGACTTTGTCAACTCTCCTTGAAATCTGATATTTTCATAGGCTTGACTGTTATAGGTGTAATTAAGAAGGGCATCTGCATGAATTTGATTGACAATTGCAGTTAGATCACCTTGAAAGGTACCCTTAAAATGCATAGCAGCAATAGTGGCTTTTATACTCAGGGCATCAACGCTAGATGCATAACTTCCATAGATCTTGGCAACTTCATTTGTCAAACCCTGTAATTTCAGGTCAGCTGAATACTCGCCGGTTTTAGTTCGACTGCTCAACTTCCCTGACAGGGCAACAATCTGCTGTTGATTGTAGTTGATCATTGCTGATGGGGTGTAGACTGTAACGTCACCTTCATCGTTTATATCAAATGTAGATAAAAACGACGCGACCTCCTTTTCGTTATACTTGGTCATCAGTTGGAATTTGTATTTGGGTAGCTCACGTTCTATGTTGCTATATAATTGAAATCTGGCAAGGGGAGAATAAATTTGAATATCCACTTTGTACTGTTGTAAATCAGCAGAGAGTGTACATTGAAGCTTCCGGTCTATTTCAGAGTTGGGTGTGTCCAGTAAGAAGTCGATTAGGTAGTGCTTATTTGGATCTGTAAACTTTGTTTCTATATAAAGCTTGTAGAAATCGAAAGTATCAGTTTTCTTGATATGCATTGAATATTTGAAGCTCCCAGTTAGAGGGAAGCTAGGAGTTGATATTGTAGAAGAATTTACGAATCTCCATTGGTTACAGAACTGTAAACCTATTAGTTTGCTAAAGTATGAATCACTACAGTATTCCGAGTTATCTATTTGCGTTGAGACATCCTTTATTAAGAAAGTGTCTTCGTTGTGAAGAATATAGAGGTCTGAAGTGACTGTAAATATATCCATTTGCTTTTTGGGAACATTAATTTTAACATCAACGACCCGTCCCATTTCCAAATTCATATAGCCGTCAATATACATATTAGATTTTAAGGCCCCAAGAAATTGTACTCCAGTATGTCCTAAATATGTATCCATAGTCATGGTACATGCAACCTGTACAGATACACTAGGATATACACGTCCACTAATCAACATTTTATGATTACGTATGTCCTTGACGTTGATTTCCCCTCCTGCAATTAACCCAAGTGTAGCTGTGGCATTAGCCTTCAATTGCAAAGGAAACCCTAGAATTGTAGGGACCTTATACTTGGCATCAAGAAGAGAGAATGATTTAACATAGTCCATTTCAGGAGCTCTGATAAATTGTACCAACATATCCCAGGCAGCCTTCCCTGAAATGGGTTTTCCAAACAAATCTTTCAAATCTCTAAAATCAGCATAGTCAATTTCATTGCCAAAAACTTTAACGTATCCAGATCCAGAGGGTTGTTTTGGGAGAACCTTCAATATTTCCCCAAATTCATCGATTCTGTTCTGCTTATTATTAGCCATTCCACTTCTGGAAGCTTGATAATCACCATCAGGATGCAACAAACTTTCGACAATATCCTCAAAGCCTTCGACTCGAGTCCCTAGTTCAAGGACATTAATAGTCTCTCCAAACAAATCTAGGGTGAAATTCAACATGGCTGCTCTCGGCAAATAAGAGTCAGACGAAAAAATGACATTTGCTTCAACTCCTCCTCCTGTACCAAGAGAATCAAAAAACGTAGATGCTTCATAGTTCCTCGAATATTTTCTGATGTCAGTATTAAACTTGTTTTGCAAAAATTCGTTCTCTAGAAGCTTCTTTATGCCTTGTTTCCAAGGTATTGATGTCTCTTGTAAATTCGTTAAGTGTGTCCAGATGAATGAACCAACTTGGTTGGCTTCTTCAGTCATTAAGACATCTTTAACTTGAGCAAACGATGCATAAGATGCACATTGCATTGAGGCTAAATACGAAGCTATCCTCAGTTCAGAATTGGCTCTTGAATTTGAAAGAAGTCTTTTGAAATCATCCAGATTTTCGTTTTCAGCACATTTCATACGACGATGAGCTGCAATTGCAGCTAGACGAATTTCAATAGGCAATTCATTGTTCTTGAAACGTAATAATGTAATAAATTTTAATGAAATAATATAAATGTATCTCAAATTACTCAAATAATTACCAAATAACAATTTTGAAGATTGTAAAAACTTGTAGTCAGGCCGACATTTCCAATACTTTTTAATGCTAAGAAAATATCAGCCTTATCAGTTTCTGATGTAATAGCACAGTTGTTAATTATTGGTTTTTCTATACTTTTGATAATTTCCAAAACGACAACGTCATCTAAACAGTTTTGCTTACTGCAATATTTGTACAAGACGCTAGACAAACTTAGTATAGCACTTTGTTTAATTTTTGATTTTAGTGTAAGTGCCTGCAAGAAAAGACAAACATTATTAGTGTAATAGTATATTGTACAATGAGCATGTAATGCTATACATTGTTTGCGATTAAGTGAATAATGTACATTACATGCGAGTTGTATACTATGCATTTTTACCACTATTATGACGTGATCGGGCGTAGCCCGTGGAACTTTGAGGATAAGGGTAGGAGAAGGCATTACTGGCTCGAGGCAGAAAGATCTGAATGGGGCAGGAATACACCAAATGTGCATTCTGCATGACGGGGATGGACACATGGGGCCACCTGGCAAGGAGCTGTGATAGTTTGAAGCAGGAATTTTTAGGACCGCAACGATGCGGTAGGAATATTGTCGGAGAATGGCTGGAAGAAAGGGTAGGGGGGCTGACACTTATAACAAGAATGGTATTGCAGAAGAAAACGAAAAGAACGATGAGCAATGCGAAGGATAAGTTGGACGGAATGTGTGGCTGTACGACTAATTGTATTTTCAGTACTGACATATATTCATCTACCAGTACTGTTAAGATCAGCCGTAGATTATGTATATCATTACTTACAAAATCATTCATATAACAAGCATATTATAAAACATATAAAAATAAATAAATTTATAAGGTCTTATTATAGGCAACCAAACTTACATGAATAAGTTTAACAGTCTGTCTGTTGGGATGTTTGATAAAATTTATCGAAATTAACCATGTATTCATCTGTTTATCATCAATCTTTTTACTTTCATAAAGTGTAGACATCGCTTCTATGCCAGAATTTGATGTTATCAATGAAATTGCATCAATATAAAAGATTCTATAAGCAAAACATTAGATTATTTGTTACTACGTTCATTTGTCATACTTAACCTTTGTTTCGCGTTAATTTGGTTGTAAATTTCAAGTAAGTATGTCTTACTTAACCTCTGAAATTCAAAAACCAATCTTGAAAACAATCCAGGTACTTCCATATCCACGCCATCCCTTGTTTTCTCCTCTAAACCTTTTAAAATTGCCAAAGAAACACTGAGATCATTGGTATCCATGTTGTTGGCGTTGTATTCAAAGATTAAAGTACTTCGTTGTATGTTTTCGGAAATATTTGGTACTTTTAAAGATAGTTCAACTTTGGTAAACTTCAAATGTTGTTCTATAAGCGTCAAAGCGCCATTATCACCATTGGAAAATGGCTGGAAAATATGTTTTTCCTTGCATTGAGACTCCAATAATATTGGATTTCCTGATTGGGAGTTGGGTACCTCTAAATTACCATATTTTTGGGTACAAACAAATGAACTTCTAAAATGTTAGACCTGATTAGAATGGTGCAAATTCTTTAGATAGAAATAAATTCAAATACTATAGAAATAATTTTAGATGATTACTTTAATAGAGGTATTGATTTAGACCTTGATGTTCGAAATGGTACTGTTTGCCAGGAGAAATAGTTCGACATTCGATGGTCACAGGCCGCCAAATTTTTGGTTTTGTTAACGATTTTCTCCCCATTGTTGTTAAGATGCACCTTGTATTGAGTTTCACAATTTCCAGTAATATCTGTTTCGTAAACCATGGCGTTTTCTTTGAATAAAGGATTGCTGTTTTGAATAACTGAAAGGATGCCTCTTTTGATATCAACTATTTCTTTGTGTTCACTGGAGTCTGAGCATATCGTGTCGATTTTTCCATTAAATGCGAAGAACAAAGGATGTTTTTGCAATTGTTGTTCAATTAATAAGAATTTTCCAATAGTTGAAGTTGTTTTTTGTAAGGATTTCACATGATAATCAACTATTTTAACCTTTGATATCTTAAAATTTAAAAAAATGTTATGGTTAAAATATATTGAAGCCTGCAGGTATAACCGCGAAAAATATGTTTTATATATGATATATAAAATATAACCTTATTTTAACAACTTTTAAAACTAACCTCCATAACATAATCACAATTAGATAGTGATTGAATTCTTATAATGCAGTCAATATTAAGACCACTATGATCGACCACATTATTTGATGTTGTGTTTACCAAACTTTTAGCAATTCCAGAATATGAGTATGTGTAGATTTTTCCAGGTGTATAACCAAAACTTCCGGCTTCCTCTTTGCAATAACGCGCACATTGAGAGTTTAATGCATCTGTTAATAATGCAAACCCTGCTAAAAGGGTTAATGTTTGTATAATCCACATTTTAAGGTTAAATCATTTAAAGGCACTTTTTATTATACGTTCTTATTATACATAACCTTAAACTATAAACATATAACCTATTTTAAGCACCCATAAATAATAATTTAAAAACACTTTTAATTAATAAAATTATATAAACTATATTTGAAATATCACTATTATTAAAAGCTCAAAACTAGTTAGAACTTTGTTTATGAACTAATTTGTAGCACACTGAATGAGACACGAAGACTAGATTGAGTCGAGCTCTCTGAGTCGTAAGATTACCCATTAACGACATGAACTACCCGACACAAAGGTCATTTTAATAGATTAGCTCTGGCTTTTGTGTGTTCCGATGCGTAGATGTCCGGGCAACGTCACACAACAGACGTTTTGTTCTCTTATCGCAACGACAGTGGAGCAATTTCAGAAGGAAATAGCCACCCGATGCAATTTTCGTCAGTTATTTATTGCTGCAACCTCAATCGAAAAAAAAACGCAAGAAACAAACACGACACTCAACATGCTTGAGATGCATGCTCTCCTTCCATGTGTTTACGCTATTTGTGGCTTTATCAACACCAATCACGTGCATAATCACTAGATGAATGTTAATTACTTTGATAATTGATAAACATTTGATGATACATCCTCTCCTCCTCCTTCGATTAGAATGACATTTTCTGTACGTGTAGTTCGTAGACATGTCAAAAAAATATCGATAGTGATAAATATCGATATATCGGCCTCAAAATTTCGCTATTTATCGATAATTTCATTTTCAATAATATCGATATATCGGTATCGACATTTTTGATATCGTTTTGACATGTCATTGACGAAACCGCCATCTGAAAAGTATTCTGAAAATTTCAAAATTGACAATTTTTCCTCGTTTTAGGATCTATATAATAATCTTGATCCATCGATATTTGTTGGAATCTTAAGATTAACATAAATATCGATGCTACATTGATCTGCTTTTATTTATTCTTGTAATTATTATATTTGATGAAACCCATATACAGATGGCGTTCCTATGAAATTTCTATTCAAGCGATATTGATAATATCGATATTTTCAAGACCCATTATTCAAAGAAAACGCCTTGGTTTACGAGAAAATCGTTGTCAAAACCAAAAATTTGACGGTTTTTGCCTCTATTAAAGTAATTATCTAAAATTATTTCTCTAAATAATTTGAATTTATTTCTATCTACAGAATTAGCACCATTCTAATTAGATATAACATTTAGAAGTTCATTTATTTGTATCCAAAAATATTTTCTTTGAAATTGTTTATGGGCAATCGGTTCAAAATTGCACAAAATCCCATTAACAGAGACTATTTCAATATAAGAACTACATGTACAAAAAGTTTCATTCAAATCGAAGTCGGACAATGCGTGAACGTCCCTTATAACTCAAAAGACTTTATTAGTCATTCTTTCGTCTTCATGAGCACAAAAATAAAGAAGACAAAATTGATATTGTTAATGTTGATTGGATATATTTATTTGAACTTTTAACATTGTAGATTATACTAGTGCATTGACAAGGTTATGTAATACAATAGAATGAGATTGCGAAATTGGTTAAATTGCCGGTGATTGATTCAAATGCATCAAAATCACCTCATATAATTCCTCAAGTGCACATAAGATGTGTTGAGGTTGTTTTGATATCAATCTCGTTGTGTTGTTGGGAAGAACGCTTAATAAAACTTGGAATGAGCTTGAAAAATAAAAGCTCATTCCTCGTTTTATAGGCGACGATAAGGAGCTAAGGGTCAAGTGATAAATTCAGTGCGGAGATAGAAGTTGTTAATAACGCAGCAATAGATTGTGCTTTAATTGATTGATTTTGAACACATATGAAATTCAGCACGTGTGCGTTGCCAGTAAGTCGCAGTAATTGATTGATTTCGTTTCATTTTCGATTTATCTGCGTCAATGTGCACATTTATATCGTCATTCAATTTACATGAATTGAACATAGTTTAAAGTTAATACATCAGCTGCCATTAACGGAATATAGACCATATCTTGATATTTAGTTCCGTAGGTTTGTTTAATAAACAAGATTATGACATGTTTAGTGACGCAAAACAATCCAAAATTACGTTAATATTACTTTGGGCCGAGTAAATTTCTATAATTGTCAGTATATTGAGTAGAAATCTGCGGTTTTTGCAAAAAGGGCATATAAATCTTTATGATAAAATGTAAGTGAAGATTGTTATCATTTATAGTGACGTTTGACTGCTTACAAAATAAGACTCCACTTTTAATATTTATAATATCGGTACTAAGTAATTAGTCAAAAAACCGTTTGCACATATTGTGGCATTTTTCTCCCTGAATCGATTGGTTCACGACTTATGATCATAGAAATAAGGGAAAGATGGAAGAAAATGGAATATGTAGTAAAAGTCATTTTCTTAGACCGCCTTTGTTGAGGTTATTAGTCTAAACTTCAAGGATTCATAATTATGGGTACTAACATGTAAACGAAAATCGATTACAGGAGATAGTAGTAAATTTCATTCTGAATCGATTCGTGTATGATTTGTGAACTTAAAAAGAAGGTAAATATAAACAAAACTTAAATATTTAGGAGAAGTTAATTCAAATTATTTTTCTGTTCTCATATTGCTCCTAAATAATTAAATGAAAAACTATTCCGAGTTTCTGTAGCAAATTTCATTGTAAATAAATTGGTTTTTGTTTTATATTTCTAGGAATACGGTAAGGAAGGAAAATTGCCAACTTTAAAAGTATTCATTTTTTGGGAAATTCGATTCTTTTGCACGTTCGTAAGATTTCTCAATTTCTGCACTATTTTTATGCCAATCGAATACACTAAAATAGTTACGTTGATGGAAACATGTGAAAATAGTCATATTCCATATTCCTAATAATAGGTTGTTGAAACACCCAGTTTATTTAATAATAAGTATATTTGGTTGCCTATATTAGAAACTCGAATCTTATTAAAAGAATGCAGTATAATCGGATAATTGTTTACCAAATAACATTATAAATGTTGAAATTAATTAATGAATGTTCAAATACTGAATGTTCAAAATTGATTTATAATATTCTCTGATGTAAAATAAAAACTGCAATTTCTGTCAATTGTCAAAAATCTATTGATGCAAATACGGCAAATACTGCAATGTCCACGACCATTCGCACAAAATATACATCCGCATTCCTGTCATACCCCGCATCTCTCCGTAATCGTCGACGTTTTTAGATGTGTGCATTCCGCCTTTGCTTACGTTACGCATTCATTGTTTTCATTCAACCCGCGTCGTCAACAATACCCGTGCACGTCGATTTCGTGCGTCGCCGAACCGATTCTATCCGCATATCAAGAAGCAGAAAAAATGTCACGAGCATCGACGACTCCATCGCATTGCTAGCAAGCAGCCAACTTTCAAACATTCCAGCCACAATGGAATTATAGTCACGAGGAAGAGGCGGTTTTTGTAAATACCAGGCGTAACTACAACTACGTACAACTTATCGGCGAAAATAGTACGCGATCGATAAGGCACACAGCAATTCGGTGCGTTGGGTAACTGTAGCATTTTTTTTTGTTACAATCTCACTTCGTGGAGACGCAGAGCTCATCTTTAATTGCATGTTTTGCGTGTGTAAACAGTCGTGCCCACAATAACCAAAACGAATGTGATACAATTAGTTGCATAGTTTCATTTTCTACAAGCTACACACGAAAGCTGCCCACATTTGGTGAACACGGAACTGTCGGGCAGATGATGCACTTGAATGCAGACATTTCGAGTGCCCTCCAGCTGCTGGAGGACATCAAACACACAGTGGACGAGTTGGATGATCCGAAGCTGACGGCGAATACGAATGGCGATCTGAATATTTTGATTTCGGTGCTCGAGAATCCGATCTTTAGAAGTATCGTCACTGTACAGGATTCACTCAGTGAGCTGAACCAACAGTTGGGTCAGCACCCGTCGATACTGCCTGTGGACTTCGATATTACGCCGGCAGGTGAATTGGCACTGAGTGTCCCACCTGGAGGCGATATCTACGATCCTGGATATGGCGAGGAGTATCCACATTCGAGAGACTTTGATGAGCAGCGTGTACCGTCAGCGCCTGTGTCTCCAGGTTCGCCTGGTTCACAATTCAGTGATGATAAGATTATGCTTATGGATGCCAAGCAGCAGGAGCATAATTTAACACATCAGGATGTAAGTGAAATTTAATTTAATTACATTTTTATGCCAGTAATGGTTTTGAAGTCGAATATTTGGTGGTATTTGTAGGCAATGCGAATGATTCAGAAAGCTCAAAACTTGAGTACAAATAGAACTGACGAAGAAGCAATACATCGATCGCCATCAGCCGTGAGCGATACGTCCAAAGCAGGTTCCGACACTCTGCTTACCACTGAATGGGCCCAAGTGGAGGCTATCGAACTGGTGAACGATGGCACCGGCCTTGGGTTTGGTATAGTTGGAGTGCGAACGATGGGAGTCGTGGTGAAAACGATTCTTCCTGGTGGTGTTGCCGATCGCGATGGAAGACTACAAAGTGGTGATCATATTTTACAAGTACGTATTAGTTTTTCTTGTCTTCTTACAGTTTTGTTATTATTCTCTTAATTTTATTATTCTGTTAATTTTACTTATTAGTATTTGAGAAGAGCTATTGTGAATTAATTATTGCAATTGGAATATTAAAATATTTTAGATTGGTGATGTAAATTTACACGAAATGGGCTCCGAACAAGTAGCAACCGTATTAAGACAATCCGGCACACATGTGCGGCTCGTCGTCGCCCGTCCAGCCGACCTTACAGCTACCGAGTATAAGTATCTAAGTAGCACGGCGCCGCTGGTACCAACGCGCCTCCTCACCGAGCCCGCCGAACTCGATCGCTACCTCATTCAGCACAAATACAAAGCAATATTCCAAGCACATGCGGATTACAAGGACTATCTATTCGATCCGCCATCGACGGTGACGACGACAGCGGCATCGGCAGCTTCTGGTTCCACCACGTCAGCGCCACCACCGACGACGAAGGCGTACACCGGCCCCGGTCTGGCGCGCATCCCCGCCTCGCCCTCATTGCCGCTGCTCAACCTCGATCTCGCGATGAAGATGCCCGAAATGGAGAAATTCGTCGTCGAGCTGCGCAAGGACGCCAACGGGCTGGGCATCACGATCGCCGGCTACGTCTGCGAAAAGGAGGAGCTGTCCGGTATCTTTGTAAAGAGCGTAAGCAAGGGCAGCGCCGCGGATGTCAGCGGCAAGATTCAGGTGAACGATCGCATCGTCGAGGTGGACGGCGTGTCGCTGCAGGGCTTCACCAATCTGCAGGCGGTCGATGTGTTGCGTAGCAGTGGTTCCGTTGTGAAGCTGGCGCTCGAGCGCTACCTACACGGTCCGAAGTTCGAGCAACTGCAACAGGCGATTGCTGCCAGCGAGACGAAGCCAACGCCCGCCAGCCCCTCATCTAAGCTGCAAGCACGGTAATTTCAGTCCCTGATCACTGATCTTAGCCACGATATCTCCTCACATAATAATGAATGGTATCGATAGCAATATTAACGCTGCCAACACATTAGGAAGTCGCATAACAAAAAACGCAAATGTTACTTGTTCACACTGTGCTGAATGTTTGTTGTGTGTAAATCGGCGCATAAAACGAAATCCTTGTCCGCTCTCTATCTTATTTCCTTTCATTTTTAATTTATTTTCCTATTTTAACTTTAAATGTTTCTTTGATCGGTGTTAATCCTATGTTTTCTTATTATTTTTCTTGATTTTTCACTCTTAATAACTTGCTTGTTAATTCGATGTAATTCTCTGCATTTTGATGTGTTCGGTTTAGCATATCTATAATTTTTCGCAGTTTTGCCTGATTTAGTTCGCTTTTAGTTTGATTCATTTATTTCGTAATAAATTTGCAGGTATCCGAAGGAGCGCAAGGAGCCGGAGTTAGAGTTCGCACGCGACGGCACGCTGTCGGGCGAGCCGCTCGTGGAGGCGCGCAACGAGGTGGCGTTGGCCCACATGCACGACAAGCAATACCAGAGCGAACTGACGCCCGCCGTCGAGGAGATGTTGCGCGCCAAATGGGCGGCAGTGCTTGGCCGCGCCGACGCCACCATCGTCGTGGCTCTGCTGCAGAAATTTGGTGAGCGCGGTGGTCTCGGCATTAGTCTCGAGGGCACCGTGGATGTGGAAGACGGGCAGGAGGTGCGGCCGCATCACTACATCCGCTCCATTCTCCCCGAAGGTCCAGTCGGGAAAAACGGTAAACTTCGTTCTGGTGACGAGTTGCTTGAGGTAAACGGCCATCGTCTACTCGGCATGAACCACCATGAGGTGGTGAGTATTCTCAAGGAACTCCCACTTACGGTGCGTATGGTTTGTGGACGGTCCCCAATCGCTGCCGTCGTGGAGCATTCCGTCGTAAGTGAACAGCGTACGCATGGATTGGGCGGAAGTCTACAGAACTTACTACCAGCCTCTGATCGCCTTGTAAAAGCGAAGTCGGATGGATCGATTGCGACGGCAGGCGGGGGCGCTACGCCCGATATTTCCTTCTCGAAGATGAAGTCGAGATCGTTGGAGCCGCTCACGGGACTGGCGATGTGGAGCTCGGAGCCGCAGATTATCGAGCTGGTAAAGGGCGAGCGTGGTCTTGGCTTCTCGATCTTGGACTACCAGGACCCGATTGATCCCAATGATACTGTGATCGTCATTCGCAGCCTTGTACCGGGCGGCGTGGCGCAGATGGACGGCCGGCTAATACCCGGCGATCGGCTTCTCTTCGTCAACGACACGGTTCTTGAAAATGCATCGCTGGACCAAGCCGTGCAGGCGCTGAAGGGTGCCACTAAGGGCGTCGTACGCATCGGCGTCGCCAAACCACTGCCAATCACCGACACAGTTGCGTTCAACGCGCCACCTCTTTTAGACGCCGACGGTGCTGACTAACTTATCAACAACAACCAACCAAATTACATGCGTCACTCGAATACAATGCACTCCGGACACGTGCGACCATTCATTTTGGTACCAACGCATTGATAAACATACGAAGGGCACATTAGAGGTGGCTGAACCACAAAACAAAAATATTAGACTGGATACTACTTATAATTAGTACTTAATTTGGTAGTTACTTAACTTTCATTTATTTAACGGTATTATTTCGTATTTATTTGTAGCATTAATTGCGGATATTGGACAAGTTTTTCTTTTTCTTGCTAAATTTACATATCACATGATTATTTAGTATATATTTCAATCGTAAATATTGATTAGTTTCACCGCCAGGATTGATTTGGAAAACTGCTGAAAAAGTGTGCAATTTTAGGTGTGTTTTGTTCATATCAGTTTATACATATTACTAATATTTTAATGAGATTGTGAAATGAATGTAGGCAGCTGAAGAAAAACTAAGGAAAAATTGATCCTGCTTTAGAAACTAAGCAGTATTTATAATCTTTTGCAGCTATATACAATTATTGATTGATACTAAGAGATTTGATATGTTTGGTTTGATTATGTATGGAAAAACTTTATTATCTATGTTACGCAAACGAATATATTCCTGTTATGTTTATTAAGAAAGCTTAAGCTATATTTTATCTTTGAACTTATTCAATAAAGAATTATGGAATATATCTTTGTTTTACTGATGACGTTTTATTTGGAATTTTCATTTTGAGTGTTTCTGATGGCAAAATCAACGAATTATTGGGAAATTGATGAATTGTTTAAAAAAATTTGTGGACATATAGATGGCGTTACTGTAGAAACGCTAAAAAACGATAGTTTTCACGCATGCGTCAAGCGCTGACCTAAACAGGTTTTATAAGGAATGAAATAAGCTCAAAAGGGATGCTTGCGAATGTATTTTCTTCGATAACCACACTTGCAATATGTAAAATGCACAGTAGCGCCATCTGTGATTGAAAGTTTGTTAAATAAATGACATAAATATGACAGGCAATTTTAATATCGATTTTTGTGCACGTATTAAAACAATTGTCGCATTTTTTGATAGGCTGCCATGGTTGTAACCAGGGAAACTCTTCCTCAAATAAAATGGTGTTTGACTAAGTCATTGCTGATGGCAGCATTTGTTAGCAATACCTCTTAGGTCACACTTGGTGAGTAAACTATTCTTTTTAACATCCGCATTATGTATCACTTGTGAAATTGCAAACTTCTTTTTAATATTTATATTTAATATATAATATTTAATATTTATACAGGTTAATTTTTAATTAGACAATTTTTGCAGTGACCAGTTAATAATTCCACGACGTGGTCCTCAATGCAACGATGCCAGACAACGGTTATTACACCATTTCTGTGAACCAACAAACGAATCAAGTCTACACAAATTTGCGAACAAGTCGCCCAAACAGCAATCAACAGAATAATTCCTTATTGCGTAGTCATAATGACCCTAATCAGCAACAAGCCCCACCGAGGACTATGGTGCAGACTATACAACTTCCAGTAGCTACCTCAAATCGGGCAATGAATCCGAATAATCCGAAGAACATTCAGATTTTACAAAACATTGCCGTAGCAAGATCAGCTCAGCCGATTTTGCCAATTGCACCGATTGCACCTCCTCAACCACCGCCACCTATTCCAACGTCGACCCGCAATGGCGGTGTGCGTCGGACAAAACGCGTTATTCAGGGTACCATTATGGGTACGCAGAGACAACTGAACATGGCGTCGCAACTCATGAGTACGATGATTCCGAACGGGCAGTTTGTGGTTGCCACCCCACAAAGGACGAGTATTCAGGCAGTTCCGAATACGCAGATTGCGATTGGGCATCCGTTTCATCCACCTGCGCTACCAGCACCTGTTGTGATGCAAGGTAATTTAGAGACGAATAACCTAAAGGACTATCCTGAATACACATTTACTATGCATGGGTTCTCTAACGAACATAAGAATATGATGTCTGAAATGGAGAAGTTTATTCACGATTCCTATCATGTTTTGATTCCTTCCTCAGCATACATGCTAATGATTATTGTAGACTACACTACATGTAGCTGCGTGGAGGTTGAAGTGAATATCTTTGGAGTTTTTGTTTGCAAGTTGATTGTACACATCGTAGAGTCACGACTGATTCCATTCACATTAGAGATTAAATGTGCTCCTAAGAATTGGTCCACCTCGTTGAAGAAGAGCATTGTTGTTGGGAATCATAACTATCTGACAGCGGCCAAGAAAGTGGCACAGAGTTTGGGCAATCGGGAGTCCTATCCGCCTGAGTCAACACTTCCCGAACAACTGGACTTGAAGTTTACTATTCGGAGAGGGATCATTCGGATCAGATTCCACGTGGGGAGCGAATCAGCCGATACAATGTTTACCAACATTTGCAAGCGAATCCTTTACCTCACAAAGACTAAAGTGCAGCCTATAGATAAGGAAACTCAGACTGATTGTAGTTCAATGACGCCGGCTCGGTTTATCGGTTTGCATGACATGCAGCTGCAATTGGCGTCGAGTTATCAGATTAAACAAAGTGCTCGTTACTCCGCCATTTTCGCACATGCTGATTACCATGAAGAGATGACAAAGGGACATACAGACTATCACGCTGTACTTGGGAATGTCTTGCAATTGTTTAAAGAACTACATCGAAATAAATCCAAAAAAAGTACCTGCTCACAATCAGTGCAAACATGTAACGTGCCTGACACCAAAAACACTACACATAATTGGCCAGTCTTCGATATATACAATACGATAATGCGGAACATCATCACATATTCAACCAGACACTATAAGAATCTACAAATTGGTATTGAAAAGCTGGAGCGAGTAAATAGACAAATGAAGATGGAATTAGGTCAGAAACGGTATGAGGAAAAGTTGAATCAGGAGAAGAATAACAAGAAAAATAACTATTCGCCACGACATCGTAATTACATTAAGAAACCACATGAAATAGGCCTGGATAAAGGCAATTATAGTAAAATCCATTTGGGTATGCTGAAATATATGACTGAATATGAGCGCACCCTCAGTACGTTGAAATTTCCCAATGTGGAACTTGGAAAAATCAACCCAGTTGAAAATTCTAATAACATGATTCTTTGTCCGGCTGATTTCGATGGTTTGCTGAATATGAACGATTGTGGAGTGGTTACTCTGGATGCCTTGGATAATTTATTGGAGTTTTGTGGCTTGGATGACTCTAATTCCAATTAATAGTAAAGTTAAAGTTATTTATATATTCTTTTAATATATATTTTTTCATGACAGGTATCTTTCATTTTTAAGGATAGTGCTTTAATAAGTAAATATGTAGTAATCTAATAAACATGTTGAGGTACCAAGCAAGAACATTACTTGCTATAGGAATAACAATGATAAATTTATGTATTATATGTACGCCATGTTTAGAATTTTTGAATTTTGATTAAATTCATAGTCCTTCTTTGCTTTTTTCTTGTATGAGTATAGAAATTCATTCCTTTGCCGCTCCTCGATCATCATTGCGAAAAATTTCCAGCCACGTCCTGTTGAATCAGCCCGAAAAAATGTCCCTTATTTTTACAATTTTATTCTCAAAAGGACTGACTATCCCATGACGGTCTCCGAACAAGCTAAAACATTTATCAAATGAAACCGGATATCATTTTCTATGAGTATATCTAAAACAACCTGAAAAAGTTTAATAGTTATCTAGAATCTCTAACAAATAAATTATATTACAATGAAAGTCTTTCTCGCATTTAAGAAGTTTTATTATTTATTTTTCATTTGTTACAAATTTCAATTCGTACAGCTACATTTAAAAATATTGCAATCGTTTTCACTGAACATCTAAAACTATAAGTATGAAAATGTGTTCGTTTTAGTCTCTAAATTTTCGACCAGGTGTATGCCGCCCAAGCGGCGCAGTGGTGCAGTCGATGGCTAGCATCAGAAGATCGCAGGATCGAGGCTCGGCCGGGTCGACCATTCCTCCCGCCTTAAGGGTGCTCGTGCCGCAAATGTCATTGGGAAAACGAACCACCGCCGCAAAGCCGCGGCCGACCATTCCGGTTTACTAAAACGTATGATTAAAATACAAAATTCGAAACAAAATTTTTTCTCAGCTCCGTAGACAGGAATCGAACCCGCAGCGCCCTAACACCACGCACACGTCTTAACCACTAACCACTAATTTAACCATCAACGTCTTGACTTGCCACCATCTGTCTCCGAACAAAGTAAAAACGAAACAAATGAAAGAAGATATTCCCTAGGCACTGTAATGTAATTGCGCGGATCGAAATTTATAAGAAATGGAAAATAAATAATAATTCTTAAATGCGAGAAAGTCTTTTCTTAATATAATTCAGTTCCAAAAATTTTACGATAGTACCAACAACTTTGGTACCAGGATCACAGGGGTAAAGGTTGAGAAAATAAATTTAATTTTTCATACATTTCAGGAAAACCTTTATTCTTAACTTTTTTCAAAGTTTGCTATGAAACTTAAATCCACTATCGCCATCTTTTAGATAATAGTAGAATAACAAAGCTCTATTGAAAAGCTCAAGTAGGAATCTGTATTTCTAATGTGCCTGAACTTTTTTTACATTAGTCAATAGATGGCGCCACCCGCACTGAAAATTGATAAACTCCTGTGTTAACTACATACCGCTCCGTATTATTATACATAATGCTTCTATGCGTTTTTTATTTATGATTTTACAAGGTAATAAGTACTATTTATTAGTTTATTTTATAAAACGTACATTTATAAGGATAGTGCTCTAATAAGTAAATATATAGCAATTTAATAAACATTTTGAAATACCAGGCATGAACTTTCGTGCTATATGCTATATGAATAACAATTGCCATATTTATATTGTATGTACATCATGTGCAGACATTTTGAATAAATTAGTGGTCTTTCTTTTCCTTCTTCTTCCGCTTTTTCTTCTTGTCTGTGTGTAGAACTTCCTGCTTTTTAGCGATGCAAAGGCGGCAGTACCAGTTTTCGGTTTCATCTGGTGGTACTTGAATTCCCACGCATACCCTGATAGTAGAATAATTGTTTCATGATACAAAAACAATATTGAACTTATTTTAGGAAATTGCATATTTGTACATCAATATGAAGTATGAAGAAACAGACTTTTTTTTTCATAAATCCAATTCTGAATACTTACCAATGATACCAAGCATCGCAGTCATCACAACCAATCATAGGACTTCCATCATCCTGCTTCCCGCAACCAGGACAGATCCATACCTCGTTGCCTTCCATATCCTAATGAAATTGCAAATCATCACAATACGCTCATGATATAATAAGTTAATGTCAAATCTGACCAATATTTCTACCGCAATGAGAGATGCTATGCAATTGCGTGATTTTGATGATACATGTTATGAGAAATCAAAAACACACTACACACACGTCAAAAGTGTACCATAAATAAGAAAAAGATGATTGAAAGTTAGTCTGATGTTAAAGCAATCCACGCATAAAAACCAGGAGAAATAGAGACAGGCTTTGTGGAACGGCTGGCCAAAACTGGAGAAAAGGTTCTTTCAACGGTTTGCCAGCCGATCATCGCAAAGAGGAAGTAAGCGCCACTTACCGTCGAGGGTACCTTCGGCTTGTTCGGTTTTAAGGGTTTCTGTTTGATCGGATGGATGCGAGGACGGCCAGGGCCGGGCGGGCGGCCGGGTCCCGTGGGCCGCGCGTTGCCCCCGACCGCGGCCGGCCTGCCGGGGCCCGTCGGATGCGACTTGTGCGCGGGCGGCGAAGACGCCCTCTCTTCCTTAACTTCCTCCTCTGTTAATACACACACTCAATATGGTTTAGAGACGGTGAAAACTAAACGGTCGCAAGCGTTTGTATAATTTGAAGAAAGGGGCGAGGGTGAGGTATTCAAAATAAGTGGTGGTAAATTGTTATACTAGAGGCCATGAAGCGTGAAAACTATATAAAATGTACCAAATATAAAAATATTTGAAATTTTGGAATAAAGTCTGTTTGGTGAAGTTTAACTTTGAAAAGCAGGTATATTACAGGTCCTAGTTAATTGTGAATGGTTTCATTCGAAAATAGAAAATTTTCCTCTATCAACATAAGTAGAAGAATCTAGAACAAGATTTTCCAAACTTGTTTATGAAAAAGTAAAAATTTTATAAATTTTAAAGAGCTGTAGCGGGTTTAATATAAGTCCCATAAAATTGGGTATAGGAACATTCCAAGAGAAACTTCATCTCTATTGAAATACGGAGAAAAATCATGAATAATTTCATTCATTTAGCTGGAAAATCACTAATTCTAAAACGCGTTTTTGAATGCATGAAAAATTTATGAACTATGAAGAGCAGTAGCGACTTTATAATAAGTCCTTCAGAATTATGGATAATCTCATTCGACAGACAAACTTTTTCTCTATCGAATCAAAATATATATCATAAAGATCATTAATTCATTAAGAGATCGAGGTTGGTTAATGCTGTACACTTATAATTTTCATTATTCATAGCCTTTTCATGTCACAAGCGTCTTCGTACAACCTAGCAGGTATAATTTTTAGTAAGAGGGTCACTTCTTTGCTGCGAAAGACATGCTGTTCGTTCGCATTCGCAATAAAAACCAAAAAAAAAACAATCATAAAAACACATCGTCACCATGCATCGTCACATATGAAAATCATACAAAACGAACAAATGTACATGAATACAATGACCCTTGCTGACTAGTTTGGTCAGATTTGCTCTTATGATTGTCAGCTGAATGTCGAATGTAATTTAATGTATGTATGAACTCGAATAGCATTAGAATGATCGTGATGTCTTGCCGTCAAGTTAGGTTATTGTACACCAATCCGTCAGTCAGCGAGTGAGAGTAAATGAATGCGGTTCATGAATCGGCGCGCGCACAAATCTGCGCTACTTACGATATATTTCGACTTAACGTTCGTTTCGTCACTTTCCGGCTCCTGCTTAGGTTCTTTAGGTCGTAATTTGCTAGGATTTGGTTTAAACAAGGGCTTCTTCACGTGAAGATGTAATACTTCACGTGGTACAATATCTTGGGAATAAAAATTAAACATAAAGCAAATAAATAACTGTTTTTGGACGCTTAGAGACAGAAATAATACATTAAAACGTTTTAAGATTATCTATTTTTCATTTGTTGACGTATTATTGACATTTCATAACCACAAATTGTACGATAAATGTTTTAAGGTTATCAACAAATGACAAATAGGTTAACAGTATAAGGAAACTTACTTGGTGGTACAACTGGTGATAATTTCGGCTTGGGAGGACCAGTCACCAAAGCTGATATCTTTGCAATTTCCGGAGACATTTCCCTCTTAACTGCGACAGGAAGTTCATCATCTCGTTTGATAATCGGCTTAATATTCCTTTCAAAAGTATCGTAATGTTTTAATAAGCCTTGAAATATTTTAAAATAACTTACAACTT
Source organism: Mimaenictus wilsoni (assembly GCA_027575185.1). NCBI lineage: Eukaryota > Metazoa > Arthropoda > Insecta > Coleoptera > Staphylinidae > Mimaenictus > Mimaenictus wilsoni. Next base: position 884 of record JAODAC010083278.1, on the reverse strand, counting down.
TCTATCAGGTGTGTCAGATCTTGGCGAAGCTTCACTACCAAGTTTCAACGTCAACTTCAAATTGACATTCTCACGTTCTTTCTCTTTATCCTTCTCCTTTTCTTTATCCTTGCGTTTCTCCTTCTTCTCCTTCTTAATCTTATTTTTGTCCTTACTCTTCTCCTCTTTAAGCTTCTTTTTCTCATCCTTGTTTTTCAACTTATCCTTCTTATTCTTCTTTTTGATCTTATCCTTCTTGTCTTTCTTCTTCTTCGTTATTTCAGGAAGTGGGGAGGTGGTAGGCGAATCCGAAATATCTATCGACGTGCTATCAGGGGGCATTGGGACTACTTTTGTGGGTTTCACTTCCGGACTGATGTGATTGCTTGATGGTGGTGGAGGTTGTGGTTTTGGCATTGGGGGCATGAAACCTGGTATACCAGGTCGATTCATAAACGCTGGCATACCAGGTGGAGTCATTCCAAAGAAATGATTAAGCGGGTTCATTGGAATTAAGGGATTTATTAGCTGAGGAGGACAGGATAGACCACCAGGTACACCTGGAAAGGCTGGGAATGACGGGAATTGTGGGAACGAAGGTGGGGCCAACATCGACGCTGGAACATGAGCTTCCGGCGTTTTGGGACGTTCCATCTCAACGTCTATCGGACTGCTTGGCACCGGTTTCACAACCTTCTTAATTTTAGTCTTATCCTTACGTTTGTGTTTCTCCTTGGCGACAATCGGTGGAATCGCATGCACCATCATCTCAGGTGTCTTCGGTGTCGACGGCGTGCCAGGAGGCGAATCATCGTCGAAGAACAATTTCTCCTGTTTTTCCACAACTGGTACAGCATTCACCAACTCAATCGTCACATCACGAGGTATATTCAGTTTAGAATCAA
>JAODAC010083267.1:0-43786 GCA_027575185.1 Mimaenictus wilsoni | reverse complement strand
CCCTTTTGTGCATATACCTCTCCACTCTCTTTAGCATAGCTTGCATTCCTGGTCTATCTTTCGCTACCAGGGCGATAGTTCTTAAATATGTGCATGCTTATTAGTGAAGGATATAAGGCAGGTAATGTCTTCATTGACGGAGCATCATAGTTCATATCATCTGAAGGCAGGTTGTTCTCAATAATTGTAGTCTTTATTCGTGATAATATGTTAATTCGCCCATACGGGTAGCACAGTCGGTAGTGCTTCAACTTACCACGCAGTCGGTCAGGGTTCGAGTCCCCGGGGTGGGCACACATTATTCACAACTACAACTCACAAAAAATCACATTAATCCATATCTAAAAAAACTCACAACAAGAAATCAACCACTCTTCAAATCAACACACAACATCAACAATCGCAAATGTGCGCAACCCACAACACTCAATACACATGATACAACATCACAATCACAATAATAATATTGAATGCAAATACATAATAAATAAAAATCCAGGCTGAAGGCTGAAGGCTGAAGGACCAATATGGTCGATGGGCAGGTTTGAGGACCAAATACAAGTTTTTTTTTAAATATTAATTCGTAATTATTACACCATATTGCACTTTTTTATTCAATCAAACGAAAAAGATGCTTCACAAAACTGATTAAGTAGAGCTTACTGAACAGGTGACAAACACTAAATGGGCATTACCTACCTGCACTAAAAAGAAGGGATGTATTGGAGAGTCGTTATAACTGGATAAATTATCAGAAATAACGATCGTTATAAGGCAGTTGATCGCTTAAACCTGAGTAACTTGACTGTGTACACTATCATCGTTATAAGCGGAGTCGTTATAAGCGGAGTCGTATATAAGTTATAGGTAGGATTTCGCAAAGTGAAGGTTTCGTAAATGGGAGGTTTATCGTGGCGGCGATTAAAAATCACAAAATAAAAACAGGTCACATACACTTGTCTCATGTATTGGTTTTAGCAATAAAATAATAGCAGTAAAAAAGCTGATATTAAATTCTGTGAGCATAAAGATGCTTTTGTCGTTCACATGCGATCGGTGACAAATGTTATGCCGTTTGTAAGGCAGCGGAGTATAGAAATGAATCACAAAGTAGATAGTACAGATCCATGTAACAAATAACTGCATTTCCTGCAACTATGCCTAACATTTCACACTAATTACTTGATGATGACAAAAATCCGACAGGTATCGACTTTTGCTAATTACAAATATAAATATACAAATACATTAACTGAAATTCTTAGGAATACACCTTAATAGTTGCTCAGTTGTTTAGTGAGTAGAATCCACCTAATTGTCAATACGGAGAACTTGCCAATTCGGGTTTTATCATGGCATGTTTCGTGAAAATGTGAAATTGCTGGTTTCACATAGTAAATGCGCGAACTTCGCGTCCGACGATGTAATACATATATTTCAAAGGAAACCTGCACATCAAGAGCGCATCAGCGATTGCCGGAGGCAGCTGAAGATCGAATTCACAAATCTCTGCAATACCGAGTCTTAGAAAAATAAACACACTCGAGTTTGAACACTACCATTGCTAATTGACTAAGTACTGATAAAAACGTTCTTATTTATATTAACTTATTTTAAAATATGTTTTCCTGGTAAATTGCAACACCATCAAAATATTTTGAACGAATTTGAATTTCTAATTCTAAAGATATAGAATTCGACAACTACAAGCGTTTGCAATCTGTAAACATGTTTCTTTCTGGACTGATCCCACCGCAGGACCGTCCATATGTCAATATGGATTGAATTTTATCATGTTCGTTTGTACATAAATCAGAAAACTAAATGGGCAATAAAATCGTACAGTAAAAGCGTGGTATTTTATCCCACCCTCCCTATTTGGCCATCCCTCTCCTCCGCTTCCATTTCTCCTTCACAAATTGCCTCAGTATTGTGACACTTTCCCCTCCCTCTCCCAACCACTCCCTTACCTTACACATTCCATATATTCGTTCCCCATCGACACCTTTCTTCCTTGCTCCTCACTCCCACACCTTGCCCTGGCCATAGTTTTAGTACATTTTTGGATAAACGAGGCTGCAAAATTTCGATTACAGAAACCTGCAATGTTCAATATTATCCATTGTTAAAATACAGCTCTCCAAATGCAGAAGGTGCAATTTATATTCAACATCCATACAAAAAGCTATAAGTGCTCGTTACATCAAAATGGCAATATCAATAAATGTCCTATGTTTATTTTAGTATATGTTTTTTTTTTCATATCAATTCACTTTTAATGTCATGTCATAAAATTTTTTACATCACCGCGGTATCCTATACTTTTTTGAATACCACTCCATGTGACAATCAGGTCAAAACTTTGCGCTTATCAAGGAAACAAAATGTGAAGTTATAAATACAAATACAAATGTATTAATGAAAATTGTAACATTTCAGGTGTGTTATGTCCATGAAAAGACTGGCAACACTCTCGTCGACGACTAGCAACCATGGCGGGCTGAACTACACGGAGATGAGTACGGCCCCTGGCTCACCCCCGCCGCCTATCCATGGGGTGAACGTGATGCTTGGAGGGTAAGGTATCTTTTACATGTAACGCGTTATATTGTGGAGTAATAATTTACTTGAAAATCGAATTTGTATCATTGCTACTAGTACATACAGTTACCAAAGAGAAGATCGTATGCCATGGATTGTGTACCTTCTTCGCGTAATTACTAACGCTTTGCGCGGAAAGTGTTCTTTTCGCTTCCCATTAATGCAATTCGTGATTTTAATCTTTAGCGACGGCTTGCCGCGTTATAAAGCAGTTAAGTAACGTCAACGAGCGGCTGCGGCGCCGTCCGCGAATTCCTGACTTCGCGGTAAAAACGCGAACGAAGGGTGGATGATTCGCTTGCAACGGTCCCCGGAAATAACCCATATGCACAAGAGTTCAGAGCAGTACCATTAGTAGCGAGACCGGATAGGGCCGGGAGAAAGTTACTAATCCCTTACACCACTACGTGGTAGAAAAAAGTTATTAATTAAAAAAATATCTTTAATTATCTAACAATGATTATTGGTCACCTTGATATGCCAAGGGTGCGAAGTTCCCCTGGGCATACCGCCATTCAAAATAACAATATGATGGTAGTAGAACGCGTTCGCTTGATCCTGATAACCTTAGGTTGGAAAGAGAAGAAAGACCACATTCGGTAGCTAGTGTGCCTTAGTCGCGCAATTGGTAACGCGTTGCGTCGGAGATGAAGAGGTTACTGGTTCAAATTCAGTGGAAAGTCTTCTTTTCTCCGTTAATTAATGTATTTCATGATTTAATATCTGTTTGCGCTCAAGCGTCGTAACGAAATTACTACCCCGCGTGTTACATATTCACGGGCCCTATCCAAAAGGATTTTCTGACTTGTCCGGCGGCGTAATACGATAACACACACGAAATATGGGAAATATGGGTGATGATAGCGTACTTACTCAGTGAATACTGAATACAAAGTGTTTTTATTTTAAAAAATCTTAACGGACCACATACCCTAGCGATACCCGAGAGGGTTACATGCTTATATATGTATATAGCGGACCACAAGAAGTGCTCCTGTCTTTCGTTAAGAAGGGCTTGATTTGCGAAGTATAGTAAATATATTTGGTGTGCAAAATCCTTAACCCGGTGGTGCGAACAATATCTTTAATTATCTACCAATGATCATTCGCAACTTTGATATATCAAAGGTAGCTTCGTTACCGTTCAAAACAGTTCAAATATCTCCAAACATAGATCCCAGGCGCACCGCCAAAATTTCAAAATCAGGTACTAGATCATGGCGGTCAAGGCCATCCGGATGCAAACAGAAGATAAGATTCAAAGGATTGTATGTCTGCGTGGTGTAATTGGTAACGCATTGTGCCGAAGTTACTGGTCCAACACCAATCGAAAATCTTCTATTCTCTTCTAAATAATGTAATTCGTAATTTAATATCTTTAAATGCCTACCAATGATTTGCCATCTTGTTATGCCAAGGTTACCTTCGCTACAGTCATTCCAAATAACAAAATGCGGCAATCTACTTAATAAATGCATTAATTGTTTTAAAAATACCTTAGCAATACACACCGCTATCGATTTATTTCAATTATATATCAACTTAATAACAATTCTTCATATATATGAAACTGTATTAAGATAAGTCTTTAATTCAATGGACGAACCACTGAAACCTCAAAAAGCATCTCCACCAGAATCTAAATTTAGCCAACTTTAGCTTAAGTTCCTCGAATCCTTCTTGCGCCAAACGAATGATTGCCTAATCAATTCCGAATCCACCTCACCTTAGCCGACGAAGACGTAGGCGCACCGCAATTCATATTAAGTTAGTTGCGAAACAGATGTCTCTAGAGACGCACCTTTGAAGCCACTCAACATTCCAAGAAACACTCAAATTTCTTGAAACGTTATATGCGCTACAAAAACCCTAATATGTTAATTAGATGAGTTCTACGATACTTTAATTTCAACGCACAAAGTTTTGATATCAAAGCACTTGAGGCGTTAATAATTAAATTCATCAATATCGTGCGAAGTAATCTAAGCAAGGCGATGCAATTATGCATGATTTTCCGCGGTTTTCCCAATCCGTTCGACTCGAAAACGTGATGAGGCGTTTAATCATTTGGAAGACCAGAAAATCGACCAACAAACCGCAAAACAAGGACGCAAACCGCGCTCGATTTGCGCTTTGTCAACATTCGGATTTTAATTGCGTTCATTAATTACACCCAATGCATTCCCGACGCTTTAAAATGCATGTGGAATCAGGAGGAAAAGACTCGAACAAGAATTTATTACTTTAATACAAAAATATAATCAGATTTTCGTGATTTATGAATGGTAATTCCTGTTGTAGTGTCTCACGTTTTTTTTTTCTTCTGTTTTTGTAATTAATAATGTGTTTCAGTAATATCTATAGGGATAATAAAATATCTATTAAATGCCCACCTGGGCATCACAGTTGGTAGTGCTTCGGCTTACCACGTAGTCGGACGGGGTTCGAGTCCCCGGGGTGGGCACCCACAAGTGTGAATTAATTTATTTATTACTTCACACTAAATTCACACTACAAATTCACATTCAAGAAAAAGCCACTTCAATTTATTCACATATTAATCAAGAATCACATCTTACGATGCCACACACAATTCACACTATGATGTACAATGCATTCTGTGTACATAAACTCAACATCAACACGGAGAAAAATCGTCGTCATGCTACTGGATGCATCACCATAATATCATCATCAATACCACCTTCACCACACCTTCACTAAGAACAACAAAAAATTGTAAAAAACATTACAATACATATGATGTACTTGAAAAACAATAAACAAACAAAATTGTAGATAAACGGCTGAAGGACCAGTTAGGTCGATGGCCAGGTCTACGGACCAAATACAATATTATTATATCTATTAAATAATAAACGTTTAAATAAAAATAATAAAAAAATAAAAAAGTCCAGCCAAGTGGCGCAGTGGTATGATCGATGACCACTGTCCATGAGGTCACGGGTTCGATTCTCGGTGGGGATGTATATTAAAGCAAATTCTTCTTTTGTCAATAGTGTTAGCCTCTAATATGACTAATTACATTGAAAAAGAATTGAATAGAGCTAATGACCATAGCAGTCGATGCTCGGTAAAATCAAACAAAATAATAATAATAAACGTTTGCCCACTTGGGTAACACAGTTGGTAGTGCTTCGGCTTACCACGCAGTCGGACGGGTTCGAGTCCCCGAGTGGGCTCCGATATGTGTGAATTAAATATTTAATTAATTCACACAAAATCCACACCATTAAATTCACACTACAAGAATTACAACAATTACAAGTCACACACTGTTCGCTCGTTGTGCGAACGCTGCAGATGATGCGAGCATAAGTTCTTGCACTGAGCAACGACAATAACTAAATCGGACCCGTGACGCTGGTAGCAAGACAGCGGAGTACAGCGATGGAAGAGGGTACGATGTGACCACGATGAAATCCATATGACTACTAACTTTATTTCTTAATTCTAAACCTGGCGCTACATACTAATAACTTATCTCCTAATAGCGCATGACGTCGCAATAACAAGAGTCCGGCTGATAACGACTTTATTTGGAAGTCCGGACCTCTTGGCTAATTGCCGCGACATCATGGCCTATTCATAAACATACGCAAATATCATAAGATACTACAAGACAAGATACTACATCTAAGATTTCCAAATTAACGTTATACTGTCCATTGTTCACTAATGTCCGTTTTCTTATCATCTCGATTTGGTTATTGTTCCCAGCGTACTTACGCTCCCCTGTTCCCGTATCTGCGTAAACACACATCAAAAATCTGACGACAACTACAACAAGCAAAATCCACGAGGTAATCTCAACAAGGAATGTACACAAGACAAAAAATCAACAATAACAACATCAAAAATTGTCATGTAAAATATAAAACCAGTTTCGTAGGTCGATAGCCAGGTCTATGGACCAAATACAATATTATTATTATTAATAAACGTTTTTTTTTGTAATATATTTCTTCTATAGGATATCGTCTTAAGATTCTGGAACGCATGTGTGAAACCGATTTTAATGTATGGTGTAGAAGTTTGGGGTTTAGGCGAATGGGAAATCTTGGAGCAGGAACACACGTGGGTGGTTGATTAAGGATCTGATGGGGCTCGAAAAGTCCACGCCGCGGTATATAGCCCTCCAAGAAGCAGGAAGAATGTCGATTAAATTGGAGAGTGCATGGAGAGTTGCGAGGTATGAGGAATGTCTGTATAGAATGGGTGACGATAGACTGGTTAAGAATGTGTGGGCGAATGGTGCGCAAGGAAATCTGGGAGTGAATGGATGAAAGTAAGAAAGAAATCGTATGAGGCGCTAGGCTTCTCAGGAGAAAAAGTTGACCGCATGCTTTGCGCAGGATCGCTGAAGATGAATGTTAGCAGGAGACTAGGAGAGATTGAAGAACAACAAAGACAAGGTAAAATTAGGGAGAGTACATATAATCCTGAATATCAAGGTATTCAAACTATTGGCAGGCGGCCAAACTCTATTGGAGACAAGGAAATGTGTGTAGAAGATAAAATTCTAGCGGGCGAGAAAGGTATGGATGGGGACCAGTATGTCAGGTGTATACTTTATGGAATGGGCCAGGATACATGGGAGCATATGGCGAATTCATGTATAGGGCTGCAAGGGGAATGGGCGAGTGAGGTTAGAAGAACAGGGAAGAGTGTACAAGGTTGGCTGAAAGAAAGTGGTAGAGGGGTGGCAACGTTAAAGGTCCTGACGAAAAGGAGACGACTGCTCAGGAAAGCGATAGAGTGGGAAGAAGAAGGTCGTAACCGTATAGCCTGCTGTCGGGTAAAAGTGTATTTTAGTATACATAATTTTTTTCTCAAAGTTGGTATTGTTATTGCTATCATTTAAGTTAATAATTAGGTTTAATGATTAATATATTATGTTATGTTGATATTTTGAAGTATAATATTTAATTGTACAAGGAAGTATCAGATAAGAGGCAATGCCAATAAAGGTTTTCTTATTATTATTCTTCTTCTCTAGGACATATAGTAGCCTTATTTAAATAGCAAAAACTCATTTGTGGAGAATATTCTCTCAAATCCTTGCAAATATTACAAGTAAATGATGAATAATAGAATGCCTAGTTTACTATACAATTCTATAGTATTACGTGGACTTTGCAAGTTGCAGTTCCTTTAACACGTTGACGCCGGCGCATGATATGCGTGTCCGTTGCAAGCGTCCGATGGTTATTTAAGATAGCTATGGCAACTGCATTTGTTACACGTTACTCGCCGCCTGAATTGTTAATTCAAATTACAATGAACGAAAAAGTTTCCAAACGAACTAAATATTTCAAATTTATATTTATTATATTTGTATAATAAATATAATAAGAATTATTGACTTATAATGTTTAGACTTACAAAGGACACTTTTTTTCTGCTTATTTTCCGTATGTTTGATATTGCATGACTCTAATTTATTCATTTTATACCGAAACCAACGCATTTTGATTTAAAAACTTCCTGTAATTATTATATGATAATTCGTAAAATATCACAAATTATTTTGACAGTTCAACAGCGCCTCTCATGTGGAAAGTGGTTACTAAACGACGATAATGAGCGAAGCCAGTGCGGTAACAAAAAACAATATTTATAATCGAATGATTCGGCCGTCGGAGTTTGGTAAAACATGATATTAAATGTTGGTTAATGAAATATGGCAAATGTATGTTGTACGGACTTATTACAAAAATTGTACAACGTACGTTTCGTCTGGTCGTTTATGAGGTCTCAAATATTTACACCCAGGCGTAAAAGGCTATAAACTTAACATGCTAGAAAATATCTACATTAAGCGCGCCTTAAACAAAAATGTCCACCTCATAAATAACCATCTAGACATATTAACGCCAACACCATTCACGAAAATTTGTATAAATATTCTGTAAGTTTAAGTTTTTTCCTTAGTACCTGACGATGCTGCAAAGCGAAACGTACGTTGTACAATTTTTGTAATAAACCCGTAAAACATGCATTTGCCATATTTCATTCACCAACATTTCAATATTTCTTAACGCACCGCAATCCGTGCATCACCGGTGGGACAAGCCGCCCGATAGAGCGTACAGGCGTGACCTATCGGTGGGGCACGCCGGCGTCAACGTGTTAATATAAGTAAGGTTTGATCACCCTAGGAGCATACGTGCGTACTAGCCTTGTCTGATCAATATACAGTAAAACCTTTGTGGCCTAAAATGTTGCTGAATTCTTCAGAATATGATAATATATGCTAAAAAAACTAACGCTAATTCGTGTAAGACTATGTACAAAATATTACAAGAAATAGTTAAGTAATACATTATTTTAAATTAAAGTATCTTCATGTTTGCATCTCATAAGATAAATATGGGATTTGTTTCGATTTAGATATATTATCTTAATACAATGGAATATTTTATAGGGGTAAATTATGGGCGTTGTCATATAGAGCGAAGGAGTTTGCTTCTATCCTAGGGAATGATCACGGGTCAAGTTATCTGGGGATAACGAACTTCCCCAACGTAAAGTATGAAAGATAAAACGAAAAACGATATGAACATCTTACTTTTCAGATCTTCATATCGTTTTTCGTCATAAGAAAAAATGATATACTTAAAAAGATTGTAAAAAGACTTACACTCACGGATCAGTGCAACTCCCAGCCGAATTCCAGCTGAAGCGTGCTCGCAATATGAATACACTGACTTGAAAAATCGAGCTCGCCACATCTTTAGTCTGAACGACGCCTAAGCATTTGAGTGCCCCCTGCATCCACCGAAAACATAAACTGACCCCTTCCAACGTAGATGACCCACATAACACAATATTTGTTCTACATTGGCTCTTCTTTTTTTTCGTTTCGCTTCAAATTGAGGAAATATAGTCATTTATCGAAGTAGTTGACATTTTATTCCATTTTGCTACTGTCGCAAATTACTCAATCTGTCCGTATGCTAATAAATGGCGATGGACGCAAATGCGCGTCTTAACGTTTCGCAAACCTAATCCGGCAAATCGCACCGAAGTCGGCGCACATTTCGATTCAGCTCAGCTGCCGCATCCTGGGACGGAGGCGCAGCGAGCAAGGAAGGCACGGCTTCCAGTTATAGAAATTGGATTTGCGTTCCAGCCGCTCGCAGGAAATGACATTCCTGTATCCACATCAACCACAACTCAAACATCAGTAATGACTTGCATACAGTGCGTTCGTTATACCATCAACCGCAAAGTAATTACAATTCATAAAGTCAATTAAATGTTTATATAATCGATCAGTCTGTAAACTTAAGCTTAATCCTAACTGAAGTAAGCCATTGCCAGTTCCATCAAGAGCATTGAACACATGGTAAACATTGGATTAGAGATTGATTGTTGCAAGGAGACAAATATTCAACATCGAAATTTGACTTGACTTGATCTGAACTTGTCTAACACAACTTATATTAACATAACCTAACTTGATCTAACAAATATTTGATATCGAAATTTGACTTGACTTGATATGAACTTGTTTAACACAGTTTATGTTAACCTAACTCATCTAAGAAAATATCCCCCTATCTAATCTTCGGTATAGCATATAAAGTTAGTCAATTTTTGTCCCATTTTCGATTGCCAAAGGGCTTTTGCAGGTAGGATATTTTCTGTTTATCGAGTTCAAGTTTATTTAACATTTACAATTAGTATATATGAGCTTAAATATATACTAATCATTATATAGTAATAATATATCGTGATCATTTCAAGGAACCAAAAATATTTAGTAGGAAATAGGATTGTCTATTCCTGTGGAATAATGTACTCATGTCAGTATCGTTTTGATCAAGAAATTCTTAATTTTCAACTTAGCAGTCGTAGAAAGAGTATAGTATACAACTCGTATGAAATGCCCTTCGACTAGTTCTGCAATTTCTCATGCACTTGAGGAAACGAGAACCATCCCATGCTCTGTGCGATATACTCTTTGATAGATCAAGTTAATTTCCACTGATCCTATCCTAACTCAGCACATCAAATATAACCTAAAATAACTCTGCTCGGATATTTTACGATTACTCGTGTATTAAAGTGGATTCAGGATTGAACACTTGGTATACATTGGATTAGAGACTGATCTCTACAAGGAGGCAAATATTTAGACTGGGACTGAGCGTAAAATCCGATTGGTTCCTCTGTGCAGCCTGCATCCTGCAATCGGCATGCACAACTACAGCTCATGCTTTTTTCATACGAGGGAAATATTGGAGGCTCGCGAAAAGAATGCACAATTCGATGCGGTTCTCCCTTATTCGCTATCCGGACACAGACACATCGATTTTTTTCTGCTCCGTTCGTGTTCCAATCGGAATGGAATACATCACAATAAAGTTTAGCCGAGCAAAATGATGGCCAAACTGTTGGTATCCATATTTGGAGCTGCCAGGAAACATGCGAGCTATGCGCAAAATGAATACAAATTGAATTCAACTTGGGCCGGGCCAAAAAAACTTAATGCAGTTAGTTTCTCGTCAATATTTTCAATTTTCAATCACATTCCTCTTTCGTGATGATTCTAAACCGTGGCAAAAACAAAAATGCGCGCCACGTGACGCTAACGAAAACTACAATTGAGTGGAAGCCTCAAAGTTCAAACTGAAATTGAATTTAACTAGAATAACACGGCATCGAAATGAAATTTATAACTTTTTGGTATAATTGACAAGGACGATGCATGTAACTCTACATACTACATACTGAAATCATAGTGGCTTTTCAATTAATTCCGTGGAATTGCATCAACAAGACCAAGCACAGATACATTTATAGAAATAAAAGACTATTTCTATCTATTTTAGGATACAGATTTTTTAGTTTCACAATTTTGGACAATTTTATAATGGTAGTTATAGTCACCATGAAACCATGTGTTTTATCTAATCTACTTAGTTTTTTCACCAAAATATTGTGGTACATTTAACATTCTCGGCGGGCGAACTGTAGCTATGTAATATTGCCTGCAGTTCTACTATTTTTTTCTTATCGTCCTTCGCCCGTGTTTGCGTGTATGCCGTACAAAACTATTTTGCTTTATCGGCATTTCGATATCAAAAAAAAAGAGTATATGCTATTATATAATGCAAAATATATGAATGTACAAAGTTAATTGTTCGAAACCGATTAATCATAATATAAAATTGATTGATTTTGTTAGAAAATTAAGAAAACATATACAAAATATTTCAGTTTTACAAATATTTTATAGAGTACAAACTAGATAATTACCTCGAAATTTGAAGACATAAAGAAGATTGCAAACTGCTGCTCTAATAAATTAAAACTTCTTCTTACCCGCCCTTTCCCGCATAGTCATTGTGCATGGATATGCCTTTGGCCAGTGTTTCTTCCAGAGTATTTCTGGATATAGTTAATGGAGTCTTCTGTCGGTTGTTGATAAAACATGTTTATAATAGTTAGAAACGTTAAGTCACTTAATACTTTAGATGGTTTACTTGTTTAAACGAGTAAAACATCAAGTGACTTAACGTTTCTAACTATTATTCCTGGATCTTTTAAGCATATGATTTTCCTACTAGCCTTGCCCAAGGTGAAGAAGAATAGAGATGTCCATAACCAGGATTTGAACATCCTGCGCAGAAAGCAGATAGATTAACAACTAGGCTTCTACGCTCTTTTAAACTTTTAAACATCAATAAACCAAATCTCAATCACCAACCTCATCAACAACGTAATCTGCACTTATTCAACATTCACCAGACTAAACACAGAAAATGCTGACACCTCAACAGCGACACGGCGCAGCGAGATCGTGACCTCGCGCTCCGCTGCGACGAACTCAAGAAATGGTCGCATCAGCATTTCCACCTGATATAAATAGTCCACAATTCTACACCATCAACTAGTTCGGTCCACAGCGCAGTTCAGTTCAGTTCTTCACCCAGTCATCAGCATCACCGACGACGAGCCCGACACCAGCGATTTCGCCATCGACTTTGCCACCGCCCGTCGTCATCAGCGATTCCGTCGTTTTCACTACCTGCACCGACGACCAGCGCCAGTCGTTCACCTCCGCCTGCTGCCTCACAGGATCTCCATCATTTTCTATCTCCTTCATTGCTATATCTTTTGTTGCATATATTGTGGTATAATAAAATCCCACAAAACTAAAACGATATTAGAAAAACATAGCTACAACAGCAGCGTAGAAGATACATGGCAGGAACATGGTAACACCGAGTCCTGACTAACCAAATAATCTATTTCGACTGTACCAGCCTCGAAAGGAAGCTATTTTTTTCGAAAACCTCTTAATTCTTCTTTGTATGGATTAAGTAACTTTATGATAATCTGTTTCATTGTTTCATGTTTCATGTAATTTTTGGGGAGATTCTAATTTGAGAAACTGTCTTAACCGCGGATTGTTCACACGGACAATTCGCCGGTATTCTCAGTATATAAAACTTGGTCGCAGTGTTAGGGACGTTGATCGCTCAGGATTAGTGCTATTATAAATAATATTAATAATAGCAAACGTCCAGACAAGTGGTGCAGACAAAAGGAGTTGAGAAATTCTGACCCCGAGGCCCGAGTTCGATTCTCAGTGGGGATACGAAGTAAAGTGAATTCTTCTTCTTATCAATAATGTTAGCCTCCAATATATCAAATCTCATTGAAAAAGAATTGAATAGAGCCAATGACCATAGTAGTTCATGCACGGCAAGAAAAAAATAAATCAAAGTATCGTTAATCGCGGATCAAATTTCTGTCTGTAATTTCCAGACATGACAGTTGTCAATACTCTGTGAATTTTAACGCCTGTTTGAAAACATTCCTAAACGATAGCCTTTCAATTACGTCCCACCGAATTTAATCAGAATTTCCGGAACACGAAAAAAAAAGCTCTGGTATGAAACAGCTACCGCAAAGCGAAAAAACAATCGTTGAATATTGCCCACAATGGAAATCAAGGAAAATCAACATTTTCCGAGTACGGAAGAAAGTAGTCGTCCGTAGGCGGCGGGTCGAGGTTGTAACGGAAACGTAACGGATATAAAATAAAGCAGCGCTTAAAGCCATCAGGTGAATAAATAGAAAGGAATTCGATAAAGGAATTCCCGTGTTCGGCACCCCGCGAGTAACCGCAAAAACCGCCCCACAACTCCCTCGCCCGCATCGCGTTAGCCCACTTGCCAGCCATCTGAACATCGTTCCTCGCGAATTCCTCGGAGGCACCCCGTTACTTACGGGATAATCGTTCCCCATCCGCACCCGCCGGCGCCTCCACCTACAGCAGCACCTCCACCGACCACAACGAAGAATGCCACGACACGCGAAAACTCCCAGCGTGAAAAACCACTTCGCATAGTTTTACATCCCCATCGGGGAATATACCACATCACTGGCGTTATTTTTACAATCGGACAGTGAAAAGCACTTCTTGAAATTTGCTCATAATAGAAAAATGAGCGCTAAAATGCACTCAATGTCAATTTAATGACCTAATTTGCATTTAACTCGTAATTTTCATAACTTTTTTATGCACGCGCATTAAAGTCGATCGAATGTTGTAAATCGATTTACTTCTAAACACGTTTTTTTATCCCTAAACACTTTTCAAAGACAACGGAAATCTCCGAAAATATTATTGGGATAGGACGTGTTTTTTATTCAGAAATATCAAAATGTTCTTGAGGAATGTGTACTTTCGTGGCAATACTAACATCCTCATGATATTTACTGCAGTGCATGCATTATTTTATGTCTGATTTTTTTTCATGTAAATAACAAGCCTCAGATGTTTCGCGTTCAAAAGAAATTCGCATGCTTAGGTTGACGAATGTATATTTCCATAAGTGATGTCCACGTATAATAAAATATTAATATTGAATATTATGAGATATAAGGAAAAATATAACATATTTTCATATCATATTTTGCGTTATTGCAAAATTTATAACGTCTTGAAATCAGTCCACACAATTCAACAACCCGAATTTCCTTACTTTTTAATAGGACCGTTTTAATTCGATGCTAGAAGGTTAGCAGCTAACTTCCTATCGTTTTCAAGTAAACTATTAACTTGTAACACATTCCAGTCATATTATGACTAGAATTTATGTGGACATCAAGATAATTGAATTATGCAAGGAACACCAGTTCCTTGGGATCAAACTACAGATCACGCTAACTCTGACGAAACTTATTGATGCATTTATCGGTTGTGCGCGATATAGAACAGTATAGGCTCGTATCGTCTTTGAACGAAGAAGAGTCTCACCTCGTCCTTTGATTGAGGGCAATACCGCCTTGTAAACGATAGAATCGTATTTTCGTTCATCGTCTCGCCAATTGACATACGCTTCCATCGCCATTAGTCATTTTATACACCGTTAGCCATCACGTGTTGTATATAATATATTTGCCTGTGAGACCTACACCGAAGGTCCCCACTTCAACGGAATGGAAAGCAATAAAACATTGACAGAAAAAAGATCAATACATAATATCTGGTGTTGCGCTCCATGGATATCATAATGTAATCTGCAGAAAAGACAACTACCATCTACCAGAAGATGACTACCCACTTTTAATATGTTAAAGCGAACCAATGTCATTTTTTAATGTACTCGAAAAGAGTGCAGTGATATTGCGAATTAAAGATTATATTATAGATACCCTTCCCATTATTTAGTGCTGATTTGCTTCCAGTTAATTCAAAGTACCCTTTACTCTGTTATTATTTTGAGTAATTTCAGCACAATAAAAAATATAAAAATAAAAGCATCACAAGACAAATAAAAATTGGAACAAAAATTTAAATAAAGTAGAATGACTTGAAAAATATCGCTTTTTATAATTAATAAGCGATAACAACAAATATTCCCATTCTTGTCCGAAAACTAAAAACGTGAAAATACGAGTAAACACGTTTTTCATCCGTAAGCAAGGAACAAACAATAACGAAATCCTCGGGTACTTTTTGGAGTGCAGCGTGCCGTGTAGAAGAATGATATAATCATAAAAAATAACGCCAAATGGAGCGCGATTTTTCATAATCACCGCAGAAATTTTAAATACGCACGCACAATGGTTTTAAGGGATGGTCGTGCGATGCAGATTTTCCGGCACCGCAGGAATGTGCCGCCGCTGCGTAACGACGTCATTATGCGGTTCTAAACGGCATTGTCTCGCATTGTTCACAGGGCCATGCTGAGCGGCATCATACTCGTCGTGTTCATAATGTGCTACTGCTGCCACAAGAACGCCCGTAAGCAGGAGTCCCACATGCCGGCGTACTGGCGTGATTCCGGTCTTCCGCTGCACGTCTACACCGTCGAAGGACACCAACAGGTAGGCAACCAAACATATTCCCTGCCATGCCCCTTTCAACTAGGTCATTTTCAGTCTCCAAACTTTGTAATTTTAATCCGAATGTTTTTAAAGGGAAACTATAAGAAAAAACGCATCGTTCTTTTAGCTAAATTTATCCGCTTTTATGAAATCGTGAAATATTGTTTTAGACTATGGATTTGCATCATGAACTTGAAGTTATTAGTGCTTATTGTATTATTGTAAATATAATTATCCAGTCTTCGACGTAGAATTTTTTCGCTACTTTTTGTTTAGTGAGCATAAGAACACGAATTTTTCCCGGAATCCATTTTACCAAAAATATATAGTATCTATTTTAATAGTCGCATAGGTTTTTTGGTTCAGCTGATTTTTGACGAGATTCGACCGGTTACCATATCGGTATTTTGCGACACGTAAGCAACTCTAATATTCTGTCCAACTTTAAAATTTGTTAATAAAACTTATGTGCGCATGGGGAAACCCGACTCTTAATTGTCCGTCTCAGATTTGGATCATAATTTTTGTGTTTGTTCAATATATGTAACGGAATTATCCCATTTTAAGCCTATGGACAAAAGCCTAACGCGCTGACAACTGCGCTATGAATACGATAGTTAGATCTTAAAATGATGTATACCTTAAACTATTTTGGTCAAAACTTTGAAAATGTGTTTGTTACTTAAATTAGTTAAATTTTATGGTAAAGGGAACATCGCAATCATGGGAAGCGGTGCGAAATTCTGTCTAGGATGAACCTGTGGTGGTTAATCGCTCAAAAAATGTTTTACTGTTTTCACCATGAATCAGATACGCATATATATGCTTCAAAGAGATGATAAGAATTCACGCGAATATTATTCACAATCGCCAATGTAACTACATCACTGTTCACGCGACAGGGGCTAAAAAGGGCTTAACTTTTGTAGATAATGATTGATGCGTTTCTCCGTGAACGGATAAAGTAAGACGGGGAAAAGCAGGCAGACTAGCACCATGACCGTTACTCTGAAAAGCGATTTAACCTTCGTAAAGAAGTTATCACTTTAAATATAATTAAAAATTCTCTTAAAACAACTACAAACAACAACTATAATTTTCGCATCTAGGTATAATATATTCCCCCTCAAATGAATGTTTCATCTACATTTTAATAAAATAAATTTTAATCAGTAAAGTAAATTAAAAACTTCCCATTCACCACACGTGATTAACATCCACAGTTTCATTTATCTGAACGAATATGACGCAACTCTTTCAAATTAAATTATGTAATCCGAAAATTTAATTTCGCGCAAAATGAAAACAAAAGAACCCACAGTGAAAGCACATAAAATGAGTGATGAGCCAGCTATGTACCAAAAAACTGAGTAATCCTGGTCTGAACTAATAAAAACACCATATTAACCGAAATTACGCTACTAACGGCGAGTTGCAGCAAATATCTTGTTTTGTCACACTACATAATCCACTATATCACCAGCGTGAGGTAAAGTTGAGCGAAGTTGGAGAGTCGGCATTACCAGCATCAGCATCAGCGCGAGCATCACGGAATTGCAACAATTATAACAACTTACGCGCAACTTTTCTCATTTAAGTATTCGCGCATAGCGTATGTGCCGAGTAAAACGGGACAATAGGCCGCGCGCAGAGCCAAACGACGTGACGTGCTAAACGAAATTCCCTTGTCGCGAATTAATTGCAGCGCATTTAGATGCATTCTACCGCGCCACGTTTTTGTTTTGTTGTATGCGTCAACGTAAGAGTGAAGGACACCGGGTAAAGGGGAATGAGATCACGGGTGAGTGAGGATTATGAGGTTTCAGTACATTTTGGACATTTTAACTGCAGGTTTAATTTAATTACTTTATTAAGTTACTTGCGAATTAAATACAAATTTATATTTTTAAGAATGTTAATAGAAATGTCTTCGATGAAAAGTTAATTACAAGTTTATTGGTAACGTGTACAATGTGAGATTTCTCACATTTGTAAGTGTACGTTCGGAATACAATTTTATTAAGAGGATTACGTTTCGGAAACTATACGAAAATTCGGGAGCCCGCACATACACCTCGGAAAATCACTACTAGCAAATCAAACTAGCGGAGGGGATTTATACATGGGCAGATTTGGAAAAGGATCCCGACTTGAATACTCGAATTATGGAGTTGGTGTGCTGGATGACTAAGGCTTTAACAACACTTCGAAAATGCATTATTCGCACCCAACGGGTGCTTTTGTCTCAAGAGGGAATCCCCAATCCACATTCCAAAGTAGGCTTGTCAAAAAAATAGGGAAACCCGCGTCTCCGGGTTTTGTCAATCTGCGAGTTTATTCTATTACGGTTTTGTCTGTGAAAGCCCGGGTGTAAAATCCGAACAAAAACTCGTTTAAGACCCCTCTCTAGTGTAATATAAAAGGCTATACGCATGAAAGTTATTTTATTTTCATTAGTTATTAAAAGAATGTATATAAATAAAAACAAAAAAAAAGAAACAAAACTTTGGAAAAAAGATAAATTCAATTACCGGTATTCTCAAAAAGAACGGCTTCTCTCATTTGTCCAAATATGCATGAAATACAATCACTAGTCAATTTGAAGAAAGATTGGAGGCTTCGTTCACTAGTACCTCAAATAAACAGGTTAGAACGCGTGCCTATTGACCGCAATTGCGGGAGCAATTAATCGTTGTTGTTTTAGTGTCAAGTATCAACTAGCTCTCGCGCACTCGCGTTGATTTCGGTTTTGAAAACAGAACCAAGCAATAGTGGCGCGCACTCGCGTCAATTTCGGGTTTGAAAACAAAACCAAGAACCAATGGTGGGACGCTCTCGCATCGATGGTGGTATCGGAACCCGATACTTCCAAGATTAGCGGATTCTGGTATAGAAACTGAAACTTTTACGAAAACCCGAGTTAAACCCTTGAAAGTAAAAGCCCGCTTTAACCCGAAACTGACCAGTCGAAAAACCGAGTAACACGGAATTATCGGGTACCCTTGACATGCCCATTCCAAAGTCATCCCACACAATTATACGAATTCGGGGGTCCCCGTGTCCGCATGTAACAATAACTTGTCTCTCACATGTGGTAATGTCCCCCCGACCGACCCCCCGAGACACTAATGTGAGAAAATATACCGCATGCCCCTTGTGAAAATCTCGCACGTCCCGCAACATTACAGACTAACTTTATGTTCTATTTCTCTTTTACCATTTACCAGCGAGTCATAGCTTTGTAAGTCTAGGAGGTAGTTATGAAAAAATAACAAGAGCGAATCGGGGCTATCCTTTAGCTAGGAAACGTAACTATACCGAAAATTCTAGGTATTCTATGCTTTCTAAATAAAAGCAAAATCATTTAATCGTTGTGAAAAACGCGGTTGTCAGCCCATAAATAAATGAACAACATGAGTAACTAGCAGATGAACTATTACGAAAGATACGGAGATTTCCCAAGTTTTCTTGACTTCGGACAAGCCTATCGTCGGCTAACAATCGACATTCTAATGGTGAGGTAACGATGTTCAGATGCATTAGTTTAAGATTTAATTAGTTACATCAACATATAATATTCAACAGTCTAATGGTGGAAGTAAAAAAAAGAAAAGAGCAAAACATTCGTCAGAGTCATTTGCAAATTTCCAAATAAGTATGTTCAATTAAAATACCAACTCTAATGATAGTATTCATCATACCTCTTTTGGATGAAAGCAATAATTATACTTGAAAGAATGATGATATATTAGGGGTTTTAGGGTACGAAGTTCTTCGCCAGATTCAGCTTGTTATTTAATAGGCTTTCTAGTAATAAATCACATCTTGCGAGAAAGGCCAGTAAATTTAAGTACTCATTTAGCCAGTTTTATCAAAATTAAGCAACAAACTATATTTTCAGGAATTTGTTATGCCGGGTTTACAAATGAATGAATATCGGGATTTTAATGAGTTGTAATAATTATTGCAATAAACTTGAAATAATAATTAATACATGAAATGAAAGAGGAACTCAAACAGTTACATCTACAATCTTACTCCCTTTCGGACTTCTTATCATTCAGATCACAAAAAGCCTTTATACAGAAAAAAATTGTGTGCGTTTTGGGACGTGCGCCAGTAGTGATAACTTGAACTAAGTTGCTCTATTAAATATTGAATTTAAATATGCTTAACTTATTATTAAAATTATATGGTAAAGAGAAGTTGCTTACTATAAAAATGTGACTCGTTGCGCTTAATGGCTCAAACAAATACTTTGTTGTTCTCACCACTATACCGCTCCAATATAAGTATGACACGATTTGCCCTCCGAAAGAAGAAAAATTATGATCAGATATGATCAGGTGTAAATCAGTTCAGCTTCTTATTAAAAATCGAAATGGACAATTTTTGCACTCATTCATCATCATTAAGACTCTTTTTAGTGAGATAATTAAAAATATATGGCATGTTATATGACGTCATGTTAACGCAATTAAACGTGACTAATACGTTTTTTAACGAGATATGATCACAAAAGAACGCACGTCGTCACCTGAATTGTTTGTCTAAATATTTAAAGAACACCTGCAGCATTCTACCTTTTAAAAATCCAATTTCCATTCATAACTAGCGCGAAATTATGTGATTTGATAATTAATTAAAACAGGCAGCGAATGGAAATTCGTAAAACACGGCATCATCCTCACGCACCGTTCCACCCTACTTATTTAAAGTCATCCATGAAATGATACCGCTGCAACACATGAAACGTAAATGAAAGGAACTTCAGAGTACGCAGAAATTGGCGCAACACTCACCCGCAAAGCAACGAGTTTTTGCGCAAACTTTTCGTGGCCCTTCTTGCGCACTAATGCAAAGCAAAACGTGCGAAAAGAAAATGCCAAATATCCCGGCCGGCTGGTTGCACGAGGGGCATTTGCTCGACGCGGAAATTCTCAAATCCGCCAGCTTTTAGTATTACGCGCATTAATGTAAAACATTGCGTGGCAGTGTGTGCAAACTCTGCTGAAATGCGAAAATACTGGAGGAGTTTTTAGAGGCTAGGAAGCGTGTCTCGTCCCCGCTGCGCTGACCGGTGGCGCTGTGTAATAAATTCCGATTTGCGTCCGCTGGCTGGTGCGTTTTCGGACGCGAATGAAGAGTAAAAGTCATGGGCGTGGACAAAGTTTATGGCCAGACACAGTTGACCCGATGGACCTACGCACTATGTTTTATTCTCGGTGACACTTTGTTTTAAATAAGAGTTGTTGGGTTTGTTTCAAGTTGTTCCAGCAGGTTCCACACTTTGAATATCCTGACGTGCAAAGGAAGAACCTCTTACATGTAGTTCAATGTTCAATCCTATTAATCTAATCTTATAGAAGCTGAATTCATCAAGTTTAAAATATTACCTAACATTTTTAAATCATTCCAAGAAATAGGATTCGAGATATACCACATTTTCCTAGCTGCACTCTGATCATTGACAGATAAGAATAGCTGTTGCTTAAAAATATAAAATGTATACTATATCAAATAAAGATTGGAGGACCTTTTTATTTTAGTAGAATCGTGTCAATCCAAACTCATAGAGACAGTACATGTCCAGGACGTTTTAATTATTCGAAAAGGTTAAAATGCGATTTTTAAGTTTAATTTCTTTAAACTATGATATCTTGTAATTATTGTTTAAAATTTTTAAGTCAACCCAACAAATAATTTTCGAGATATTCATATTTCAACATATTTCTCAGATCTTCTTCTCTAATCGACGTGTAGTGCCTAATATTCAAATTTTGCGTTTCAGAGTTTGTTAGAGGAAATATTTGATAGTGGAAATTATGCGAAGGGTGATGAATTTCATAGCGGAGTATTATTTACATCATATGGAGGCAGGCGACTCCCAGCCATCGCCGTCTGCAACAATATTGATGCTTTGAATGGCAATTGCTATTAGATCGTGATAGCCATCAGAATCAATTCAGTACACAACAGTTCACAACCGACCACAGAACGCATCGGTGCACAGAACCCAACAGTCCACAGTAGAGAATAGTAGTTTTATCCCTTACATGATATTACAGATGTGGGATGTATTATCAATTTCATTTACCTCCAACATATTTATCTTTTAAAGATACGTTTAATCCATAGTAATTTAAACCAATATACTTTTAATGTTTTGATTAATATGGCTATTTTACACTTTTGGTAAGAGGTCTAAAATGGCCGGTTGTCGGAATTTAAAAATTCTGTAATAAGACATATTCATATTTTTTGCAGCTGTGAGTCTTGGGTCAATAAAGTCCCCCACGTTGGGAACGTCAATGTGTCACTGGAGGAGATCATTCGGGACGTTCTTATTATTTTTCTATAAATCCATAAAAAGCATTTCAACTTGTCAATTGAAGATATAATGTCGTAAATTGGTACCAAATCAATCCTGAGAAATTTCTCTTCATGATGCTATCATATTCATAATTCTCCCCTTAATGCAAGATAGCTTTTAGTTGCAACTATTGATACTTATTATTCAATTGTTATTTTTAATAAATCAAATAATCGGAGTAAGTATTCGAACATTAATTCAAAATAGTATACCATGTATGACATATCGTAAAAAGTTGACTAACGCCTATTAATTTCATCCTGTCAAAAATTTAATTAATATTTTAAAATGATGTCACACCGTGTATAATGCGAATTCCTCGCATGATTAAATTACCCTCTATAAAATAAAATTTGTAATTAACAAAGTTGCCTAAAATAAAACTATATTTTATATAAATATGCGGCCAATTTTGTATATATTAACGTATACCAGAACAGTTCTGGTACACTGAAACTAATCGCCCAACAATGTTGTTGCTCAATGTATATACAAATTTGCTACCATTTGTCATCAAGAAAGCCATTAAATCACCATCAATATCAATCCGAGCAAAGCACGCTTTCCATTGCATATACCGCTTTAAATCTGAACAGAAAATATGCAACGGATCGTAAATTTTCTATGTTTAAATTCAGAAATTCACGATAGATATGATGCCATCCTGTTAATATATCAAACCGGATCAATTCTGTCGAAATGAAAATACATCGGATGTCAATATTTCTGTACTAACATGACGATTCCAAAATTTATTGACTTTAAGTAAACACAGCTATATTTTTCCGGTCTAACTTCGGCAAAACTACATAACCTACAAATTTATTTCACGGGTGGTGAAATATTCCACCAAGGAGAAACCTATCTTAAAATAAATATAACTTTGTTAGCCTCTGGTATGACTAATTACATTGAAAAAGAATTGAATAGGGCTAATGACCATAGTAGTCGACGATCGGTAAACTCAAACAAAAACACTTTGTTAACTGTTCATAGGAAGATACAGAGAAAGACATTTCTTAAAGAAAAAAAAATAGTAGGAAGTGGAATAGGAGCAAATGTGCGAGTAGGAGTAGTGTAGGAGTAGGACTAGATGTAGTGGCAGAGTGGCAGAGGATGTATGACTGGAAGGAAGTGTATGAGTGGCTGTGCAAGGGAAGGAGTGAAAGTAGTTTAGCGGTGCGAGGAGGGATAGGAATATATATAGAAGTGGGGTAGGTGTAACAATGGGAATGTGTGAAGGAGAATGTAGCTATGCATGTAAGAGTAGCTGCGTAAGAGTAGTTGTAAGGGTGGGAGTGGGTTTAGGAATGAGAATAGGTATAGTAGTGGGGAAAGGTGTAGGAGTGATTATGGATGCAGAAGTAGAGGTAAGGATGGGTGTACGAGTGTGGTAGTAGGTGTAAGGGAGATGAGATAGGAATTGATATTGTAGTGGGGCTAGGGATTGCAGTGGGCGTATGGGTACGACTGGGTGTATGCTAAGTCTTGTCCAAGGAAAGGGCGTAGATGTGGAAATTCGTATAAAAGTGGAAATATAATTAGTTTCCTGTAATGATCTTGTGCGAAGGAATGAGTGTTGTAAAAGTGGGTGTGGGTGTAGAAATCTCAGTGGATATATGAAAGAAAGTAGCGTAAAACCGACGTGAGACGAGAACCAACTCTGTTATTTCATTCAATAAACACTTACTCAACTAATGTAAATATCCCCTGTTTATATAAAAAGTAATCTTGTATAATTACCTTGAAAGTGTAAAAATTTGAAACAAATGTCAATGTTTTCACAATTCTAGTGTTTCGATCCGGAGGAACTCGTCCTGTGCGACATGCAGATGCCGGTGACACCCGGACCGCCGCCCGCCTACGATGCCGTCGTGCCTATTCACAAAAACATCGTCAGCCCGGTGCGCGCGACCACCGCCACCGTCGCCAGCGAACAGCAGCACCTGCAGCGGCAGTTGGCCGCTGTAGTCGTGCCGCCACCTCGCCACCCCCACCTGCACGCGGTGCAACCGCAGCAGCGGTCGCACTACACCTCGCCACCGCCGTCCGCCGACGATTCGGGCCTGCCGTCCTACGAGGCGGCGCTGCGGCTAGAAGTCGGGCACGTCTGAAAACAAGAAAAATCGTACACCTTTAGAGCCTTTCAAATAGCGACACAGCATACGAGGACGTCGCCCACGCAAGAAAAAAAAAAGAAACTTCACGATTCATCCCGTCGCCGTCATCATCCGTTTCGCTCGAGTGTGTGACGGTTCATTTTTGTGATACAAACGAACTCGAACCACTATTCTAAGCCTTAAAAATAAGTCTAGCTTGTAAGGATCGACACGCAAAAAAACATAAGTAAGTGAATATTTCAATATTTACACTGAACACTGAACATTTTCAAAAAGATAAGTATTAAGACGTAGCCAGTTCATATATCTATACCTAAGAAATTGATAATCGAATAGTTTGTACAGGTAGAACAATTATGTCGTTAAGATGATAATAAAAAGTTCAGCATTAAAAAAAAGTATATGGAAGAATATACCGTTTCATCCTTTGGCGTGTTCATTACTATTTTATTACAGAAAACTGTTTAGAAGCTAGCAACAAAAGGGGGGTAAAATTATGTTTATGAAGGATATTGAATATGCATGTGCGTCAAATATTGCATTATAGTCAAAAGATAGTGAGATTTTTTTAATGAGAAAATCAGCGCTCCAGTTTTTAGCATAATAAATCGAAAAGTTTTTAATAATTTCACCTGAATCACCCTTTATTGCTATTCTACGTAATATAGTAAAACTTTGCAGGGTTATTAACGTTTGCATACGAGTTTTAGTTCGGAGCAAAATTCAAGTAAATTTTTACTGTTCTAATAAATTATATAAGGAATTTAATGCTTAATACGTTTTTCAAACTCCAAGCGAGGGGCGGATTGTTACAAGAGTGTGTACTTTACCTTTTTTGTATATTTTACCGGATACGAGGAATATCCTTCGAGGCAATACTGTATAAACATGAAGCGGACCTCTTGAAACATTACTGGTCATAGGGGATGTATAGGAATACATAGGAATAGAGCGTGTATAGGAATGGGAATTGGTGTAGGAATATTAATGGGTATAGACGTGACATTAAGTGGGTGTATAGGCGTGGGAGTGTAGGAGTGAGAGTGGAGGTGATTGTAGGAGTGGGGGTGGGTATAGATGTGGGAGAGGAGATAGAATTAGATATAGAAGTCGGGCTAGTGATAGTTGTGGGCGTGGGGGGTATGTGTATGTTTAGGAGTAGCTGTAGTAGTGGGTATAGGGGTGGGATTGGATATAGAAGTTTTTCAAACAATCCCTTAGGGGGATTAGTGTAAGTGGGACTCTACTGAACGAAGGGGATCCCCTTCATTATCGAGAAAATTGAAAGAAACAAAATCATTAAACAGGGAGGGCACCAAAAATATAAAAAGAGTGCTCGGGAACAATACGTTTAATGAAAACTAAGGCCTGTTTTAAACCGCTGTCGCATCGCGCTATGCGAATTGGTGGATCTCGGTAATAAATTTCAAAGGAGCGTTTATATATGAAATTTTTTTGTAAAGTTCCAATGGCTTCTAATGCCCACATTCGTGTGTCACTTTTATTTACATGTGATTTCTATGCCGAGGCGAAACACAGGCGCCTGCGCCATTGAGTGTGTTTAGAACCAAGACTAAAGCCAATATTTAGTATTAACAAGACCTTCTCTTTCGGTTTCAATTTAAAAACGCTAATAATTATCAATTTCTACTAATATCAACAATTGTGTACATAAACAAGAAATATGAACATGGGAGCACTGAATCCATCTGCAAATTTCCTAGAGAATGGTGAAAAGTTTAAAAAATTTTCTATTTATCATCTCATTGCCTGAGTGATTTATCTCATTTAAAAATGAATTATTTATTGATAACTTGAATTAACTCATGTTAGCATAAAAAAGTTCGTAAAAAATTCAAAGTGCAATAAAAACTAAAATCTATATTCTTCCATATACTTATTAATAAATTGTTGCTGGAATTCACTGCTATCTTCTTAACTGGGTGAAATATCTTTTATGTTAGTTTTATTTAAACTGACAAACACGTAGACCTAGAAAAAAGAGCAAGAAAAATGAACTCTTCACGTCAACATCATCGTCGACGATGATGAGAATCCGAATCATCTTGCGAACGTGAGCGTAATAATATCGCCCGCATCGCCGGATCCGACGAATCGCGCGAAACGAATGACACTTGACAGCAAATTGCGAAAATAAACCTATCATATACAAGCAAAAAGAAGTGGCGCTATAAAACTGACAAAAACTAATGGAAACTAGCGATAGATTTGCCAAAGTGTAACGCCGAATTACATCAATTACTCTCATACTGTGTACACGCACGAAACTAAACTTATTAATAAAACTAGAAGAAGACAAAATTATGTATAAGAAAGATGACATTAACCAAGAAGTAAAAAAGGCGTGCAATTTCGAAAGGTCAGTTTATAATTAATTTAATTTGATATATTTGAATAATTTAAGTATAATAATTTAAGTATCTTCATTAAATTATAACTAGTTTGAGTACAACCATATGCAACCAGTCGTAAACCTCGGAGAGAAAAAAAAAATAGTCTTCTGCGATCACATAAACCTATCAGAAGGGTATTTTCAGATTAAAATACCTTCTTCATGGCACTTTCACTGGCAAAATTCGAAAATAAATGGATACAAACTATGATACGTCATCTAGTCGCTGGTAGTTTTGCGCATTACATTTATAGATATAATCATTACACTTGTGGAAGTTTGCTATATCTGACTTTTAACAATTAGTTTAAGCAAATATTGAGATATTTTAAATAACTCTCGTATAATTAAAATATATTAATTATAAACTGACTCTAGAATATTTTATATTCAGTTTTAATGTCATGAAGCACCGAATGCAATGATATTGGACAAATTAAACAAATAATACTCAAGTAACACCAATTTTTCAAAATTAAACGTTTGCATCAATATTACCGCGAAAAACTCGAAAAAAAAGTTACTGAAACTCACAGTAATATTAACAATTATTAAATCAAGTTTAATTAAGAATAATTTTCATTTCGAATGTTCATTGTTGAGTTTACATATTTGTTTTGTCAAATACTTTTATTTACAAATGGACGCGCCATAAACGTACGAATGTTGCGAGTGTAATTATCCAACGGCACAAACTAATTAACTTTCAGTCAATTAACACACTTTCTGTCGCCGATGATTGCGAACGAAGGTCTAGCGAGCTCTTTGCAACCGTAATGTCGCTGGAACTGAATTGATTAGCTACTCCGCACGTTGGCTGACGGATCAAAAGTATTAAATATTATAAATAAACATTACTTATGAAAATAACGCTCTATAATAACCGTTATTATATTTTAATTTATAGTTAGGAAGGAGAGTTTTAGATGCACTTTGACAGCTAATAAAAGAGGAGAATAATAAATGTGTTGTATTCTGTTGTATTTTATTTAGCTATAAAATGTTTCTTGTATGCAACATTAAATTTTTAATTCTGTACTAGCAATTCATATGCATACAATATTTATTATTTCTAATATGACGTATATATATTATTGAATAGATATGAATAAGTAGTATTTCAGAGACATTTGAAATAGTGCAAGACACGAATTTATTTTTTCGTAATATAAGACCAGGTTTACAGATTTCACAATTCTGTAAACCTGAAAGTATATGGAATAATTTTCGTTTCACCGTTCTTCGCGTTTATTGCTATTTTATTCACGTTAGAAAAATGTTAAGAAGGTAGCAGCAAATGGAGGATGAAATTATGTTTAATAAGAATATGCGAGAATAATATTTCACATCCTTTCGGAAAATTCTATTTAAATGAAGAATAGTATTCGTAAAATAGTTTTTTATTCTTTAATCCCGAATTTTAAATACAAATCTTTTCACAATTCCCAAAAAAAAAGAGAAAGTTAAGTTGAAAAGCTAGAATCACATTAGTAAATTGTGATACTAGCGGCATTATCAGGAGAAAATCTCATTTAAAAGCCAATTTGTTAGCTCATAGCAAACTCATAGCGTAACGACAATGTACATTAAAATTTTCATAGTTTGACAAAATTTTTAAAGTAATTATTCTCAGACAACTTATAGATTCCTCTTTTAAATGTACTTTGATTTGGTTAATTTCTTTATGCTGAATGGTGATCATTAAGAAATATAACGTGCAAAAAAAAGTTCTCTGAAAATAAGTAGTTAAGGTTTTGTATTCATATTTCCCACAATCTAAAGATTATAACTGAGGCACCAACCGATTAAGTGTTGACTTTGTTATAAACCCCTGCAACGCTTTTTACTTCTTTTAGTTTCTTAGAATTGATATTATAACTGACAAAAGTTGCATCGAATAACGACGATATTTTCGCTGCCAGAAAAATTACTTGAAAAGACTTGACTGCCAATGATTTCTTCAGGGTGAAATTTGTCACATTATCATGGAACAGTTTAATTGATTAATACTTAGAAGCAATATTGTAATTTTTGAGAAGGTTGAGTCGAATTACGTCAGCATTTTTGTTGTCAAAATGATACGTAAAATTGCTTCTGTTCGTATTTTTAATAGAAAAAATATACTAGAATGTGGCAAATTTCACCCGGAATCAAGTGATGCTTGATTCAAACACCTATGGATATATGAATAAAATGGAATCATACTGAATCGATTAGTGCATGATTTAGAATCCTAGAATGGCAAATATGAATGAAAATGTCCACATTTCTCGTTTGTTCTTTATGTTTTCTATTTCGGAACGACAAAAAATAGATTTACCATTTCAATATTTTAATTAATGCCAGGACTTAAAACAGGGGTTATAATTGCAGAGGTTATTAATATTGAAAGTGTTAAGGTACGTCTGCTGCTCCATCTTTTGGAGCTAGTCAAAAGATTAGTTGTCAAAATGATACGGCTCGTAAAATTGCTTCTGTTCGTATTTTTAATAGAAAAAATATACTAGAATGTGGCAAATTTCACCCGGAATCAAGTGATGCTTGATTCAAACACCTATGGATATATGAATAAAATGGAATCATACTGAATCGATTAGTGCATGATTTAGAATCCTAGAATGGCAAATATGAATGAAAATGTCCACATTTCTCGTTTGTTCTTTATGTTTTCTATTTCGGAACGACAAAAAATAGATTTACCATTTCAATATTTTAATTAATGCCAGGACTTAAAACAGGGGTTATAATTGCAGAGGTTATTAATATTGAAAGTGTTAAGGTACGTCTGCTGCTCGATCTTTTGGAGCTAGTCAAAAGATTAGTTGTCATGATATTCTTATTCTTCTACTTTTTTTAAATAAAATATATCTGATTACAGAATAGTGTGCGCTCTATTAATGTTGAATATAGTTTGCACGCTACAATGTAATATATAGGGACGTTTTCTGGAACTTTTGTTTAGACGCTATAGATGGCAATCGTTCGTTGGCAAAGAATATCGAAACAACTTATCGTATCGATAAACTATTAGATTGATTGAATAAACACACTTTTCTCACAGTTCTACAAATATAATTTATTTTTGTACAATGCACATTTCGGCTTTCGCCATCATCAAGTACTGAAGCAAGAAAATTACAAAAAGCAGCTTAAATACTAAGAGGTACAATGTTTTTGGTGAGTGGGGTTTACTGCAATGTCCGTGTGGTCATTTAGGTTATAAACAAAAACATCACAACTGAACGGTGGAAAATAGACCGAAAATAAACCTCATTCGGTTAATTAACTCGTTTGATTAAATCGCAATAATTTCAGCGTGATTACCCCCTGCGTGAACGCCGCATAAGTGGCGCAGTGCTCGATTTATTATTACATTATCGAGTTGCTGGCATGCGGGGGATGATGGGGAGGCACAATCCGGATGGCGGTGATAATATAGTTTTGCTATTTTAATTTCCCGCGCAAACGCCGTCATTACGCGCGCCATTACGAAATTGCGATATTTATTCGGGTCAAGCGAAATTTGATTAATCTGTAAATGGCATGAAATCACATTAACCACGTGAAAATTTGGCCATATTTCATACCTATTCATGTTTATTGAAATTGTTGCTGAGCAGAGAACAATCTGCGCATAAAATTTATTCGCATTGAAACATATTCATTCATAGATTAATTTGAAAAGTAGGAACCTATCGTTTATAAAGTTTTTAAAATATTCTTTATAATAATACATATATTTTAGAGTCTATCGACCATTAAGGTCTTTCCGATTGGATTTACATATATTTTTGTTTACAGGTTTTTAATCTTGGAAGTTGTGTTCTTGTTGTACTGTTGTGTGTTGTGTTGTATATTGTATTGCAGAGTTGAATGTTGAGTTTGTTGTGTGTAGAATTGAGCGTGTAGCGTTGTGTAGAATGTTTTGTTGTATATGTGGGTGAGTGTGTTTGTAACATGTGTGTATATGTGTGAACAATTCACACAGAAAGAGGTGCCCGCCTCGAGGAATCAATCGAACCTCGCCCGCCGGCATAATACGCCGTGGTTTCACCCACTAACCTACCCAGGCGGGCTATTCTTTATTATTTAACAATAAAAACATTTAAATAACAAGTTACAGATAGCTATGGCACCGCATAAAAACTGCTATAATTAGTTACAAAATAAAAGTTACAAAAGAAAACGAAATATCTTCCTTCATTAGTAATTTTTAAGCTTTCTTTTAGTTTTAAACTTCACGAAATTCAATAACTTTCGACTGACATATTTCATTTTTTACAATTAGTGTTAATCCGATTTTATCAAACCATTGAAAAAATATTCCAACATTTTAAACGATTAATAAGGTGTAAAGTAAAAAAAAACATTTCACAAAGATTGCGATTGCCAAAAACATGGATGAATCATAGTTAAGGTATCAAAATGTATTGGTATTAAATATTGATATTTCACTCCGATATTTGTGGATATTTCATATGCGCATCGATATGTATCGAATCCTTTACGATACTTTTGCGAATAGGCGAGGGAAAAGCTCCACAGACATTCCCAACCGACAAACATAGAGAGCATACAGCCCTGAAATATTAAAGCAATGATTTCATTTATTGTAATTAAATTATTTCATTATGCAATTAACAAATAATTGCACTTTCAGGCTTTCAAGTTCCTATACTGAAATTACAAAAATTATCCATATTTTTGACACCCTTTTACATTTATTGTGCAGGTTGCAGGTTTATTCATAACTAAGATTTCATTTCAAGGTTTTTTTAATATTATCTTAAAAACTGCAAAAACTAAAAGTGAAAACTATCTATAATTATCATAATAAATAAAAAAAATCTATAATATTTTATCTATATATAAATGTGCCATATATTTCAATCATTCCATTCACACTTTCTTCAAATAAAAGCCTTCCACAAAGCCAACGAAATTGTTTCCGTCACGCCGGTGATTAAGGCCAAAAAAATGACAAAAACGACCACATTCAGCAAATATTTACGGGACAATGAAAAAGCAGCACACAATCAGTAATAACGCCAAATGCACAGCGAACACCAACGCTGGAAAACTGTTGCAAAAACGCACCGAAGCACAACCCAAACAAAACGGTGAAGTTTTCACTTTGCTCACGCCGTGCGTGCTTTAATTAATAAATATTTGCAAATGGCTGCATACAGCTACATTGTACATTAACTTACTGAATGCACAATGTAAATGTTATGTATAAAGTGGGCACAATAACTACCAAAATATGTATGCCATAATATTATGAGATTGCTTAAAAATTCTGCTAACTTGGGTTTCTGGTTCAAATATACGAGAATCTGAAAACCGCGAGTTTTAGTGTAAAATCCTAAACCGAAATACCGATATAGGATTTTAGATTTAATGAAATTTAATATTTACTAAGAAGTTTCTTCGTTTTTATAGAAACAGTTTCCTTAAAAGTATGGGAATTTGCAACTTATACGAACTCATAGGAATGAGGAAAGGGCATTCCATGCTAGTTGTACATTATATTTTTTGTACGGCTATTAATTGGGAAATAATAGAATAAATAGAGTACGATTTGATGGTGCACTATTATGCAGAAAAACGTGCAACGTGTTTAATTACCATCTATTTGCATAGAAATAATTATGCAGTGTTTGTGGATAATCTCATTTTTCTTGTTTTTGAGCAAGACTACCCACCGGCTGTCAATCGTCAGTCTAATGAAGCTCGAAAGTTCATACGCATTATAGTTAGTTACAACAATATAAATGGTTAAATTTTCGAGTGTGCTGCAGTTTATTAAAATTGTTGTTATCACAATTATACCAAACACTTATTATGTGTTTTATGAGAAACATGTTTATTTCGTCAGAAGGAGAGAAGTAATAACGACAACATTTCAATGAAAATTGCTTTGTCCATCGTTTTAATTTATGTAGTACTTTTCATCCATCGTTACAGATATTCCAAATTTGATTCATTTTTTTAATGAAATATGAAACAATTATCTTTACCTCCCAAAAAGCGAATTCAGTTTTCAGTTTTTAAAAACTAAAAACCCAATTTTGAAAACTATTCAAGTGTCTAACAAGTGTGCTTCAAATAATTAGTTAATAAAATGTAAAAATGTAATTGAAAGATTGACACCATCAATATCCCAAAAACCGAAATAGGTTTTCAGTTTTAAAAACCGAAAAGCGAGTTTTGAGAAAAGTTCAGGTTTTTAATAAGGGTTCAAATACTTATTTAAAAATAATTGAAATGTGTTTGAATGTATGAAAAGATGTGAAAGCAGCCAAGAGGAAAAGTGACGTCGATTAAATTTCCAACCGTGTTGAGTAATTAACAATAATTAAATAATTAACCATTAATTTGGCATCTATTAAGGATAATTGCATGAGATAATGGCAATTTCGAGAATAAATCTAAATTATACATAATGCCATTGGATATTACACTGGGTAACACAAATTTGCTTTAATTAATTCTTATTAAAATCTTATGAAATGTATGTTTCATTACGTAAATTATACTGATGTAAGGCGAAAACAAGATAAATGCAAAATAAAAATGTAACAATGTAACACCACGTGGCTATTACAGGGAGTTGCAAAGTTAACTTTACTACGTATGCAACGCCCTGTTAACTATAAATAATTAGCATGTAGAAAATGTACATAAATTATAAAGAAATGTATACTTACGAAGACAGTACGGCATATATAGATAAGATTATGTTAGTGGAGTACTTTCCACGCGGCACGTAATTAATGTCGTGTTATTTTTAAACGCGTTTTGCGTATTATTGTGTATAATTAACGAAACAATGCAGCGCTAACGGAATTACAAAAAGTAGACAGTTAAAAAACGTTCACGAACGTTTAGAATGACGCCCTAGATAATAAGGAACAACACTAAATTCTAAACATATATGTGTAAAAGCAAACTATTGTAAGTAAAACTAATGATCAAAGATGTAATCAATTGAATCGTAATTAAGTTAAGTATTGACGAAGAGTTTTACAAAGAAATATTGACATATGAATTTAATATTGATAATATTATTATGGTAAATGAAGAAATTGTTCACAATGATTGATTGAATGTTTTCAAGAATAGCTCTTAAGACAACTTTCGGTACTTAATATAATGTAATGACTTTTAAAAGCAGTTATTTAAACGTGTATAGCCTGATTTCACTGAAAGCGAGGCGTTGAAGCAGGAATGCGTTGTGTGCAGATTTGAGGCGATTGCCCTAAGAATGCATAGGAAGTTTTATCTATTGCGGGATTTTATTGCCTATTTCGATTTCGGGTTTATAAACAAACGAACGTGATAGAATCTGGGAAGAAAATTTGAATTTTTAACCAGGGGTATGCAACATATTTCGACAACGGGCCTGTATATGTATGCGCAGAACATTGTTGAAGGACCGCACGCTAGTATAGACCAAGTCTCACGTAGTCTCTAATCGGCGTAGCCGGACCGGTCATCGTGGTTCAAATCAACGTCGGGCACTTCTCCGCGGGCTGAACATCGCGTGTTCAATTCTACGTCGGGCTAACCATCGTGAGGGCACTTCATCGTTAGCATTCTAAAACATGAACGGTTGCTTTAGTTATTATAAAATTTGCAGTATTAATGATTATTACATTAGCTACCAGATTCTTTTTGGAATTTTTGAAATATCTCACATAGTTTTTGAAATGTAATTCTATTTACCATATGTATTTTGAAAATGATGAAATCAAGATGTAATAACACATTATAAATTACATTTTCATGTCAAATTTGGTATCATTCCAAACGGAATTTCAATCCACATTCAATGGAATCACTTTTATACCAATTAGTTTTTATTTAAACAATATTATTTCGATGATAAACAATCAAGAGAGCAGGTAGTAAGTTCACCAACGGCACGGCTTATCTGTTCGACCCTCGGACGGGCATCGATGCTGGTAGAACAGTCAAGTTTGAGAGAAGAGCGGGTTGTAAAATTTTACTTCCACTGTTGGATATTTATCTACCTGCTCTCAAACTTGATGGTTCTACCAACGTCAATGTCCGTCCAAGGGTCGAACCGTCAAGCATCAAGTTGGTGAACTTACTACCTGCTCTATTGATTGTTTATCATCGAAATAATATCGTTTAAATAAAAACTAATTGGTCTAAAAGTGATTCAATTGAATGTGGATTGAAATTCCGCTTGGATTGAAACCAAATTTCACATGAAAATGCAATTTATAATGTGTTATTAACATCGTAATTTCATCGCTTCCATGTAAAGTATATGGTAAATATAATTACGTGTATTTCAAAAACTATATGAGATATTTCAAAAATTCAAAAAGAATCTAGTAGCTAATGTAATAAACATTAATACCGCAATTTTTGTATAATAATTTAAGCAAGCGTTCATGTTTTATAGCTCTGGCGATGATACGCCATCCCGATGAAATGTTACGACGATGATGAGTACCCACGATGGTCTGCCCGCGGAGATATGCCCGACGTTGATATGAACGACGATGAACAGCCCTAGACCCTCTTCTAATCGGGTGTCCCCCATAGACCTGACCCAAGTTTATATAAACAAACACATTTTAGAATGCTTCGCCGGCCGTATTAATATGTTCGTTGCGTGGCAGGTTGCTCGTCCCTGTTTATATGATTGTAAATATGTTTCGTTGAGACCTGTTTATCATTAGATATCAGAAACTCAATGCTAATTCATAAAAACCTTTCAAAGTAACATTTATTGCAGGAAAACATATGTTAAATTTATGTTATCTTAACTTATAACATAATCCAGATAATTTAAAAAGTTTTTCTAGGTGAACCAAAAAGGATTAGAAGGGGATTTTCTCATGAAACACTTTGTGTGCCGATGGCAGTTCCCGGAAAATTAAATGTCTTCCGATAAAAGTGAAAATCTCATTTGAAAAAGAAAGTTTTCAGAAGGTAAATTTACCACGAGCGTGGAAATGTTTACTCGTTTATAAGATATTACAATGTTTATTAGTTATCATGAATTATACTATTCTATCTCGGCATTTATCAACGATTGTATCTCAGAAAATTTTCCGCTTTTTCATTGGACACATTTTACTTTATTTGAGAATGCCTTTTCATAACTTTGTATTATACTTGTTCACGATTCAATAGGTTATTTATTAAGAAGATTTCCTTTTTGAAAAGACTCTAGTGTCATCTAAACATGCCAGATGATGACGAAATATCGATATTCATTTATATCGGACATATAGGACATCATCGACCTACAAAGGACACGTAGGGGTTTGTCATTATTCTCTTTTTTGATTATTCTCTTCTTAAATTTTCTTTAAACTTATTATCATAAATATTTTTGAACAATAAAATATCTGAAAACTTGGGAATATTTTCAAATATTGATTATTCTGTGTCAGTTCGATTTCTATTCAAAAATTTCAATATTACCAATGTCCCTACTATTAAAGAAAAAGTAAAAACATTATAACGAATGAAAAATCATACTTGTAAAAAATCTTATAAGTTTCGAACTTTCATTTCTAAGTACTTTCTATTTTTTTGTGGAATGTTGAAAAGTGTTGGAGGTTAGATGTTCCAACGTTTATCATAATATTATTATCAAATATCCTAAATAATATTATAATTTGAAATCCTGTTTAATATATATTGTAATAGAGTATAAGGCAATTATAAGACTATTAAAATTTAATTTCCAACGGATTTTATACAATCGTCTCACGAGGATAATTAACACCATGCAAACTTAGTAACACGGTAATTGATTAAAGTACCGCTAAAACATAGGACGTAGTTCAAAAATAGTCATTACTAAAATTATTTAAAGTAAGAAAATTATATAGTTAAAGAAGTTAAGAAATTATTTTCTTATTAGTTGTAACGAGTACTTAATAAAATGAAAAACATTTGTAAATATGATAAATAAATGAATGATATCGTGAAAATATTGTTTTATCTGATCTAAAAACACTTGTGCTATGAACCTTACAGGGACAGTTAGTTACGCTCAAGAAATTGCCTAGATTTTCTTTTATTTGTTACGCTTAACAAGAGTACGCTGGTTGTCAATTCTAAGGGGTCGTGTTGCCAACTGGTCCATCGAACCCTTTTAAAGTCACAAATATCAAAATTATCGAATAATACGATATATTTCATATAAAAAAAGCAAAAAGCCAATAAAATAACTCCATCGTGTACTTTGGAATGCTACTATCGCCAGTATCACTAAAAGAAACTATACAAAACATTTGCAGAAAACACCGCAACCTACGACTCTGAGATGTGGAAGATCGACAAGGGTAAGACCAGCAAATTACTCGCAAATGAAAATGATTTTTGAAGAAGGTGCTGTCCAAAGATACAGATCAGAAATAAAAACCAAATAATGATAAGATGAATGACCTCCGCCTCAACAATCATTGAGACCAATGATAAAAAATAGCTAACATGGTCATCGCCAGAGGATGCCTAACCAAAGTCTGTCACAACAAATCTCACCGCATTTTCGATTCTAGCTCCTTCTTCTTTTTTAGATAGATGCCTGTTTCAGAAAGATTTCAGGTCTCGGTATCTTGCGACTTGAATATCCACGTGTCAGCCCATCTTTTTCGTGATTGTCTGTTAATACACCTATCCCCCGAATTACAAGGTACTTGTTTTACACGTTTTCGCTTTTACACGGTTTTCCAAACACGGCTTTTTTGTTTTTATCGCACTCTACGAAATACTACTGTGATTGAACACGTGCGCTGACACGTGCGCTGGGTACACATCTCACGGGGAATCCCGAGCTTACGTGACTTGCTGCACACGCACACTGTGTCTGTATTTCTTCGCATAAAATTAAAGTATTATCTACGGAAAATTGTATTTGAGTGAAAGTTTCACAGTTTCAGAAAGATTTAATTTTCCATATTCGCAAATTACAAGTGAGTGCATAATTCAGATTATTATAAATTAATGGCAGTGATTAAAGTAAAATTCAGAGGGGAAAAATGCGGGAAATTTTGGAAGGACCACCTGTCAATGCATTTTTTTATTTCTGTGTACACCTAAAAATATTGAAAAATATCACAACTGTTAAATAGCAAAATCATGCATTTTCTACAAGATATCTATTTACACGGTTTTGTCTTGAACATTTTAAATTTTCGATTTACACGTTTTTTTTCAGGAACGTATTTACCGTGTAAATAAATATATAAATATTATTATATTAATAAATGTATATAAATATTAACGGGCAACTCATTTTTCGTATATTTTATATTTTTGTAAACTTTGTTATTTCTATGTTCGTGA
Source organism: Mimaenictus wilsoni (assembly GCA_027575185.1). Taxonomy (NCBI): domain Eukaryota; kingdom Metazoa; phylum Arthropoda; class Insecta; order Coleoptera; family Staphylinidae; genus Mimaenictus; species Mimaenictus wilsoni. The sequence continues at coordinate 5,565 of JAODAC010083267.1, read as the reverse complement.
TCGTGTATGACTTCACCCATGTACCCCTTCGTTCTCACCAAAGTCCCAGCAACTCGTTTCGCTATTGCCCCCATAAACTCCAACGCATTCAGCGATCACTTCTGATGTCACGGCATCTTACTTAAGTGTCTTTCTCTTTCATTTACATCCCCTATGTTCCACCACCTTCGACCACCCCTCCCCACCTCATATTTTTCTTTATAAATAGCGTGCAAGAACTCAAATAACTCAGTCATAGACTAATCATATCTAGACCTCCCACTCTAGCGGGTTTGTTTGGTTCCAAATTTACTGGCGCCACTACTCAATCGACCGTTGCCTGAACTACTTCGCCAAACAATTTCTTCCAAATATGACAAGTTACTGTTAAAATTAATTGAACTGAACTAGTAATAACTGTAATCGAGATGGGTGAATAAAATAAAATAATCGAAATGACAAAATTTATACAAAATCACAGAAAAAAAAAAACATAAGTAACAGAAAAATTATACAATATTACCCATTTACTCTGCCTAGATTCCCATTCTTGGAGCTTTCATATAAATTGGATCTTTCACTCTTTTCAACCTTTCATGATTCCCTTTTATACATCTATTCACATTTGCGCAATAGTTATGTATAAACACTTTTAAAAACATTTGATGTTGGGTCAGAGCACCCACGCAAATTAATGTGTTGCTCGCAGAATGATTCCAAAATCTCCCCATAATGTTTGTTGGCAATACCAAACAGCACACATGAAACCCATTTTTCTTAAGCAATTCAAAAGAACGCGATGAAAAGGAATGCACAACAACGGTGGCAGAACGCACGAATCGCTAGCGATAAAATGGCGACAAGCAAGAAAGTGCTGCACGCTTGCAAAGATTTTTCGAGGTTACGTTCATTACCAATGTTCGATTAAAATCGAGTATACTCGTAGATACGTTTTAATATACCACTAGCGCCATGCAACGTTTGTTGCTTGAACTACCGGTGTTGCCAAAGCGAGAACTCCCCCTCCACCAAGAGTTGGACTACCCTGACAACGTCTTCTCTTTGGTCTACGTCTACGCGCTCAGCAATGTTCGGCACTTACCCTTGTTACTTTGTAATAAAGGTTGGCAACCAGCAAAGCATAAACATTACTATCGTTGCTTACTCCGAAAGTTTATTACAAACCCGGTAACTACGAGTGGCAATAGTGAAAAAGAAAGTGGGACGGACAAGTAAAGCTAAAAGAAATTGAAAAAAAAGAAGGAAACAGGAAGGAAACAAGTAAGGAAAAAAGGATAAAGAAATATATAAGAAAGTGAGGTTAGGAGCACAAAGAGCGGCAATTATGGAATCAACAAACGACATGGAAGACTCAAAATCAATGCTAAGAGAACTAGTTAAGCAAGTTAAAGAAGATAAGGAGGAGAGGAAGCAAATGTTGACTATAATACAAGAGCTAACCGAGCAAAACAAGAAAGCAAAGTTGATGTGAATTAAGGTGAAAACGAGAATAGTGCAGGTTGAAGCAGAGATGTAAGAGGTAAAGAACCGATTAAAGGCCATGGAGGATGAGGGTGAAAGAACTGAAAAGATCAGGAGGAGAAAGAATATAGTCGTAATGGGGGTGGAGGGTAAAGACGAAGCAGGAATGAATAAAGAGAATATGTGTGTTGTAGAGCTGGAAACGGAAGAAGGAAAGGAGAGGGTGCTGAAGAATAAATACAAGTTGAAGAGAATGGGGAAGAAAATCTTTATTAACAACGATCTAACACAAAGGGAGAGAGTAATGTAGACAGCAATAAGGCCAAAAAGCTTATGAAGGAAGAGCAAAAGGAAAAGAAGTAAAGGTAGGGTACAACTTCATATTTATAGATGCGGATAAATGGAAATGGAATGGAGACGGGTTGGAGGTGGAAGATGCAAAAAAAAACCGTAACAAAACAATGGAAAAGGGGGAAGAAAAGGAAGAAGCGAGAGAAGGTAGCGGTAAAGAGATGGAATTAATTAACGAAGTTGAAAGAAGAGAAATGATAGGAAAAGAGATGGAATTAATTAACGAAGTTGAAAGAAGAGAAATGATAGGGAAAGAGATGAATTTAACGAAGTTGAAAGAAGAGAAATGATAGGGAAAGAGATGGAATTAATTAACGAAGTTGAAAGAAGAGAAATGATAGGGAAAGAGATGAAATTAACGAAGTTTTAAGAAGAGAAATGATAGGGAAAGAGATGGAATTAATTAACGAAGTTGAAAGAAGAGAAATGATATGGAAAGAGATGAAATTAACGAAGTTGAAAGAAGAGAAATGATAGGGAAAGAGATGAAATTAACGAAGTTGAAAGAAGAGAAATGATAGGGAAAGAGATAGAATTAATTAACGAAGTTGAAAGAAGAGAAATGATAGGGAAAGAGATGGAATTAATTAACGAAGTTGAAAGAAGAGAAATGATAGGGAAAGAGATGGAATTAATTAACGAAGTTGAAAGAAGACAAATGATAGGGAAAGAGATAATAGAGTAATAAACTCTGTTGTTACTTGAAGCAGTGTACTTTTCGCTACAACACGTTCACAGTTCGTCCGTCTCAACGTTACATAACACGCATTCCTCAGATACCTTGTTGTATATGATCCCAATGAAACCGATTTGTAGTCGTCGTCCATACCATAACCCCCAAAAGTATCGCAAGCGACTTACGATAATCACCACAAAGGTTATCAGGAAAAAGAAGGCAAGTAACATTGCCAAACCTATGAGATAGTTGGAATCGTGTGGATTAATCTTTGCCGATTCCGTTAGGATATAGATGATGGTTATTAGTGCAATCGGTCTGAAAAAAAAAACAGTTACTTCAGGATTAAAACATTATAACCTAAAAATTAACTACTTTAACCTCACAAAATAATAACCTACATAAATGTAAGACTGTTAACAGGCTGTGAAATAACTTTTAAGAATAGAAATACCTTAGGACAACTTCGCAGACAATTGCGAGGGAAAACCATTGAATATAGTCAGTTTGAGTGAGGAAAACTCGAGCTAGGGAGAACATAGTCAACTTAATACTGTGATAAGTCTTGCCACCATGGATGTGAGTATGCATTAAATCCGTCATCTCTTTGCAGGTGTCTTCGGTACGGATTGGAAACAGTGTTTTTCCCGTCCCACTTAACGCTTTTATCTTGTACATAAACTTCAGGCACCAGCTGAAAATCCCTTTTGAGATGGGATTACTATAAACGTACGGATTTTCCATTTTTATAGCCCCGACCATGTTTTACTTTTTTTTCTTTTCTGTGCTATTAAAAAGCTTAGAATAAGCGTTAAAAAAAAACTTAACAGAAATAGATGACAGTGTCATAAATCAAACTGTAACATTGTTGTTATGAACAACAACATCAACCCGCGAATTAACACGAATCTTTTATTTTTAGTCAGGATCCGTAGACTACCCGTCCGCTGCAAACGTAGAAAGATAGAGTGAAGAAAATACTAGTTTGTTTGGGAGTACAAATGTGACTAACTTTATTAAACAGAATTCTTAAAACGAAAGTTTATCTTGATCTCGCCTCCGCCGACGACTTTGAGCGGGAGAAGACAATCCATCCCTTTTCGAGCGCCTACCACCAATAGTGGCACGCCGCCCTCATCCTACCTCCAGCGTCCTTTTCACAGGGTTGCACACATAGATGATACATAAATAGATGGGAACCTGCCATGTTAAGAAGCGGTCCGGTCTAGCCAATAAGTCCGAAACTAGCTTAAGTCATAAATCCTATAATCGGGCGTCGTAAACAAACATTTCGGAGTTTGAAGTGTGCAATAAAGGGGACTGAATGGACAGTTCGTCCGAGCTGAGCTTGTTAAGTCAGCGCGTCGTTGCACGTCGCAGCTGGCAACGCGCGTCGCTGACGCCTTCCGGGTTTCTATGTCATATGTTATGTATAAAAAGCAGATAGGTGATGTCGCTCTCGCATCGAATATCACGCCTGCATATTCCCACCAATGTCTAATGCCGGCTGGTTGTGAAAGTGAGAGCGACTGACAGTCTCTCTCATTTAATAGCGCGCCCAGGTAGAAAAACCGGGTTTGCAACACCCAGTGTATAAATTATTTTTTCGGTGTTGTAAACGATTAACTTAACAATGAGGGTGCGGTCAACCGTACTTGAAAAGTCAAGAGTGCCAACAAAGAATTCGGGGTTTCGGTATAGAGCCGAAGCGGTCTAGAAAACATTAGCGCCCCCATGCGACTGTCACATCAATTAAAACTGGCGGGAACAGATTCAAATACTCGTTTCTACCATGTATATACATATTTATCAAACAAAAAAGAAATATGAAAACTTTTTCGAAATCATATATTATTTTCTAAATAATATATCAATTTGAAGATGTACATATTTGAAAATAATTAATTATTATTTCGTTTCGGACGTTGTCAGAAAATAGCAAACTGGTTGTTTCCACTTTCTTCGGACTCCGAATAGCAAAAGCCATTGCATGGTCCGCAAATCTGAATGCTCTCGTCTTTCCAACATCTTTTATTCCCTCGATGACGCTACGCCTTTCATTGTAACTGAAATTATTAACATTCAATTATTAAATGCATTAATTGATCATGGATTCTCATTGTATAAAGTACGTACCTTAGTGCGGCTGTATGGACATTTCAACCCACATGATGACGCACACCTTGTCATCAACGATTTCAAATATGCAAAATGTTTGACTAACGAACATCAACAATTCCTAATTCTACAGGTTCTACAGATGCTTTACAATTAAAAACAAACTTACATTAAAACGATCGCCTTTTGGAATGCGATGCACGGTGAAGTCTTTATTCTCGTTCTCACACTGGAGAACATAGCACTTATAACCCATTTTGTTTCTTTTATCGAAAAAAAAAATACTCGGATTGCTTGCTAATCGTAGTTTAGCGACCGAAAACGTTGTGAACGAAAATTCAAAATGGCTGAATCCACTTAAGATTGTTAAAATCGTGTTTTGATCGACTGATGTCGCGAAATATCAATGAGCGAGCTGGAAATCAAAAAAAAATCTACTGTGGCGCCCCGTTGCGTTTGTCACACGCAAAACTACGCCACATTCTCCTATCACCGCTTACTACCCATCGTCCCACGCGACACCACGCCTTCCACTCGCTCATAGCGTTACAAGAGGTTCTTGTGTTTATCCCAGGATGCCCTTGGCGTTTGAATTGGAGGGCACCGGTAAATGTCAACGGTGTTCCTGCTGTCAATTGCCGTCGTGTGTACTCGGTAGTCATCGTGATGTCTCTTCTCGCACGGCTGGGTATCTCGCTCACCATTCCTTCCAAATGTATTTGTGGCTGCCTATATGAGTTACAAATTGGCGTAACAATTATAATTACTGTTGTTACGCGGATTTGTAACTCACATAGGCAGCCACGAATACATTTGGAGGGAAAGGTGAGCAAGATGCCCAGCTGTGCGAGATGCGACATCACGATGACTACCGAGAACGCTCGACGGCAATTGACAGCAGAAACACCGTTGACATTTACCGGTGTCCCCCAATTCAAACGCCAAGGGCATGCTGGGAT